>JAVSCE010012138.1:0-97985 GCA_032199065.1 Smutsia gigantea
CCAAGACCTTCAGTCGCTCGGTTTCCCCCTCCCGGTCCGGTCCTCCCGCCCGCCTCTCGCGCTCTCCCGCCTCTCGCGCTCTCCCGCCCCTCGCTTTCATCCTCCTATCCCCACCTCTCCAACCTCCGCTTTCATCCTCCTCCCCTTTCCTCCCCTCCATGCTCCCGCCTGCCCCACCCCTGGGAAGCCCCTCCCGTCGGGCAGCGCCGCCTTTATAAGCGGGTTCCCTGCCCGGGGGCGGCAGCGGCTGGTCGCAGCTCTGCTGGTGCGGGGGTGGCGAGCTGAAAACCGAGCGACCGCGGCCGGAGCGCGCCGGCCTCCGCCCGCACCGCCCGCACCGCCTTTCCGCCCGCCCTCCGGACGGCCGCAGCCCTGCGGGTCTCGGCTCCAGACCCACCCCCGCCCCACCCCGCCCGCCTCTGCCGCCTCTTCCAGAGACCCAGCTTGCTGAGCGGCCGCCGCTGCCGCTGCCGCCGCCGTCGCCGCCACCGCGCCAGGTTCCGGCCGCGACCACCCTCCGCCGTCCAGGGCCCCTCCGTCCCAGCTCCGGGACCTCGGCTCCCCGCCAGCCTCGGCCCCGGCCCCGGCACCATGTCGGAGAAGAGCGTGGAGGCAGCGGCCGAGTTGAGCGCCAAGGTACGGGCGGGGACGGCGGCGGCCCGGACCCCGTGCGATCCCCAGGCTCTGCGCGGTCTTGTGCCCTAGGCCGCCCCCGACGGCCCCGCGCTGCCCTGGCGCCGGGTCCCGACGGACCCCACTCCACCCTCCCCCCACTCCGCGCCCGGCGCTGCCTACCCCGCTCCGCCCGCCAGCGCCCTCTAGCTTCCCCGGGCGCAGCGCGCCGCGGCTCGGGCCTCTGTTCCGGCCCGGCCCAGCTGGGCCCCCGCCGTCGTCCCCACCCCTCTCCGGCCAAGCCTCTATCCTGTCCGGCTTCCCGTTGGAGCTCTCCACGTCTCACCTTGCCTGAGCCCTCCCCCTCTCTCCCTCACCCCTCTGCCCTCTCTCCTCTCTCGGCTCTCCTTCCAGTCTGACCTCACTTTTCCTCTGCTAAGCGGTTTGAGATCCTCAAGTGTAAACAGGACTCTCCCGGGAGGCTGCTCCCGGGCCCCTCCCCTTGAGACCTGGCCATCTTTTGCTTCTCTCTTCGGACAGCTCCTGCCTCTTCCTGTTTTGACTCCCTCCATTTCTGCCATCCATAGCCATTCCTCCCTACACTAGCCTTCGGTTTTCTTTTCTCTACATAGCACCTCCCTCCCCAGCCTCTCCCCCCACACTTAAGGAGTCTTGAATTCCTAAAAATCAGAAGTGGGGCGGGAATAGCCTTGGCAGCAGCTGGAGCTGAGCATCGCAGTGCACTGCTCTCATCAGCTCCTTTCCCTGGCCCCATCTCTTTGCTCTTGCCTCTCTTCCAGCCTTCCTCTAATTTCCCTGGGGAACCTGCTGAGTGTCGCTTTGGGAAATTAATTCGGCCAGGGTTTGGGGGCTGGGAGCCCGACCTTGGGGCGGGGGGTGCAGTTGCTGAGGCTGTCACCGAGGTCTGGAGACCCTGGAAGTAAAAGGCTGGAGCCAATGGGGTAAAGGCAGCTGAGAGAGGGGCCCTGTGTGAGGTCTGACAAGGTATGCCGTGTGGCCCTCCGGTGGGCTGTGCGGTGGCATGTGACTTCACTGAGTAGGTGTCTTTGTATGTCTGAAATCCACCGAGTGTGTGGGACTGCCCGTGTCAGTTACATGTGTGCATGTGGAGATGTAGATTTCTGGAGCCATGTTGTCCTTTGTGCCAAGTGGCTCCACTGTGCTCTTGTGCTGTCCCAAGAGAGTGTGTCAGAATGTCCGAACACCGGGCCATGTGTCTCTGGAGCGTGTGGGCACTTGCTCCTCTCTAGCTGTGTGTTTGAATTGGTGTCAGCCTGTGTCAGTGTGTGTGCCTGTGTTGAGTAAATGAGGCCAGAGTGCTGCTTAATACAAGACCTAGGTCATATATCCTGCTAGAAGAGGGATCATGGAAGGACAGTGACCAGAAGGACAGGACAGGACAGGACAGGGGAGGGAAGGGCCCGGCCCCTTGGACTTTGGTCTTGAGTAATCTCCCTCCCTCCAGCAGCCAAGATGGGGAGCGCAGGCCAGGGCCACACAGACGTAGTGCAAGGGTCCCCAGAGAGAAGCTGACTAGCCCCTGGCTTTCCAGCCCACCAGGGTGTAGAAAGGCCATACCGACCAGGTGGCTAAGAAATGAGGACACCCACGTAGCTTGAAGAAACCCAGCTGGGGTATGAGGGACAAGCCACTCTATACTCCCCTTGCAGGGGAAAGGGGATTGAGTGTCCCTCCAGGCCAACCATTCCGCAGCAACCTCTCCCAGTCCCAGGCCTGTTCCAGAAGGGACACACCCTCCCAAGGGTGATCTACTCAAGAAAACTTCCACATGGAATCAGATACACGAGAGTTGTACACCAACCCTAGATCAGATCACAGGGACACCCACAGTGTTGTTCAGTGCCTGCCAAGGGGTGGGGAGGAGAGAGGACTGGATCTAAATTGGAAGGGTCAGTGTGGTATCCAGACAGATAGGGATGCCGGGGTGGAGGAGGTGAAGCACTCTAGGCTGGTGCCTTCCCACCGACAGACCCAGCCCACCGGAGACTGGGTGGTAGATGTTTGACTCTCTTCATCTACCATATCCAGTACTCTTTCCCATCCTTGTTTCTTTATCCCACTTTACCTCCATTTCCCATGGAAATGGTTACTTCTCCCCTTCCACTGCACCAGTGCACACATCACAGGTCATAGGGAGGAGGGAACTACTTGAACTGTGTTGGGATAGGAGTAGCAAAAAGTGAGGGGGTGCCAGATCCCTGCTGGGGTGCTTTCCCCATTCCTGTAGCATTTGGCCAAGTAGGAGTCTGAGGACTAGGGGGACACAGACGGAGAAACAAAGGGTGTTGAAGCTGAGGGGGAGCTGGGAGAGATGCCCAGGAGAGAGTACTCGGGAAAAGGCCCCGGAGGTAGACAAAAGGCAGAGTGGGGCTGGCAGTAGGAGGGGGCAGGCCTGGAAAGGCGGGAGGGACCTCCGGAGGGGGTGGGGCATCAGGCTGCGAGCAGATGGAAGGGATTCGCTTTGCTGAGATGAAACTCCAGCCGGTGAGGTGTGGAAGAACTTGGTGAGGTGGTGAGCGGCTACCTTGGCTGCCTGTGACCCTTCTCCATCACTTTTCCTCCTCCCTTGAGTCTTGGGGAGGTGGGTGACTGGCCTCGGCCCTTTTGTGGCCTTAAGGACCCTGGGACGTCTGTTCTAAGCTGCTGTGTCCACCTTCTCCATTTCACACTTCTGTCAGCTATGCAGAGGGACTTGGCTGCAGAGCATTTGTGCTGAAATAAAGGTGACTTCCTTCTCTCTTGCAGGACCTGAAGGAGAAGAAAGAGAAAGTGGAGGAGAAGGCAGGCCGGAAAGAGCGAAAGAAAGAAGTGGTGGAGGTGTGGAGGAGGGTTCGGGGTGCCCACCACCTACCCACCGGCCTCGGTGACGGGTGGGAGCGGAGCCTGCCTCTCCTTTAGCCCCTCCCACCCGGGCCCCACCCCTCGGGCCCGCCCAGTGCTCCTTGCCATTGGTGGGGAGGGTGGGTGGAGGCTTGCAGCCAGCCTGACGCTGCTCCCTCTCCGCGTCCCGGTAGGAGGAGGAGAACGGGGCTGAGGAGGAAGAAGAAGAAACCGCGGAGGACGGAGAAGAGGAGGATGAAGGGGAAGAGGAAGGTGGGGAGGGGCAGGGGAGGCTAGGCTCAAAGGCACAGAGTCAGGGTGGGTTTGAAGACCTGAAGCCGGGCTGAGGGCGACCACAGGGGGTCCCGGAGCTTCCTGCCCTTCCCCAATGACCCATTTCTGGCTCCTCAGATGAGGAAGAAGAAGATGATGATGACGAAGGGCCCGCACTGAAGAGAGCTGCTGAAGAGGAGGTTTGGGCTGGGTTTGGGCCTGGGCTGTCAGGGATGCAACAGAGGCTGGGAGCCCTGTGGATGTGGACCCAGATCCCTGTAGTGCGCGGGCGGGGGCCAGAGAAGGCCCGGGACAGGTTGGGGTCCCTCCCATCTTTCAGTAGCCCCAACTCTTTCCCTCTCCACAGGATGAAGCGGATCCCAAAAGGCAGAAGACAGAAAATGGGGCATCGGCATGAGCCCCCTGTCAGTGGGCTGGGGATGGGAGGCCCCTCTGGGTCTGGAGGTGGGGGTGGGAACAGACAGAGCAGCCACTCTTCACCTGGCTCCTTGCTCTGGGTCCTGCACAAGAGCTGCCACCCGCTTTCTCCCCAGCCTTCTCTTGTCCACCTCTCCAGACACTGCCCCCTCCATCCTCTCTGCCATCCTCACTCTCCCCCTGACCTGCCCCACCTGAGCTCCCCAGCTGGCCCTGAAGCGCTCCTCTCCCCGTCCTTGCCCCCTGTTCCCCCCCAGCCAATCCCAGCCCCTTCAGTAGCCTGTCCTTCCTAACCTCTGCATCCCAGCCTCCTGTCCTTCCCGTCCCTACCCTGCCTGATCCTCGGGTCGCCCTCAGATCCCCTTCTCTCAGACAGCGCCAGGCCGGGGTGGGGCCAGGGTTGGGGCCAAGCCCCACAGCTGCTCCTCTCCCCTCCCCTTTTTGTATAATTTAATAAAGAAATGGTCGCGCTTCTGTTTTTAACCTGTCTCTGCTTTCCCCAGGCAGAGGGGGGAGGGTGGCTGATGTCATGTTCTGGGGGACCCTTCCCTCCCATAAAAAGGCAGACACATTTTCCTGTCAGCCAGCACTCAAGATAAACCCAGCGCTCCAGGGGTGGACAGAGGCTCAGCTGCTTTGAGCCCTGGCTTTGGTACTGCCTTTGGATTTGGGGGGGATGCTCCTCCCCCATTACATACTTCCCTGCTACCTCACGCCAGGTCTAGACACTGCTGAGCCCAGTGGAAAGCTACGAGCTCTGATGTGCTGAACCAGGCAAAGAAACAGCCTCAGAAACAGGAAGTCCCACCCCTAAAGTAGGACAGTGCTGGAGGCCTGAGTCTTAGTCTCCTTAGGACCTGGAGTGAGAGTTGCCCAGCACTGAGGAAGTGAGCTGGTCAAGTGGGAGAATTCCAAGGCCTCTTGGTTCCCAGGCATACTGCGAGTTCTTGATACCCGCCTGCCACTTCTGGTTGGGCACCTCAGACTGAGCTCCCTTCTTTCAGTCTCAGGCTTCCTTCCCTAGTTTGATGTCTTGCAAAATTTCTGCATGTTTCCACGTGCCCCTTGCCCTCACTTAGTTCAGAACCTCTGGATGGGAGAAGCTGCTGACTACCCCGGGATCAGCTGGAGGCAGGTGTGACTCCCTGAGACCACCATTCTTCCCAAAAGATGAGAAGACACCTGTAACACCCAGGGTCAGGACTGTACACGCACACACACAGATACACAGCTTTGTCTTCACCCATTTGATCTTGGCAAATTTAATCTCTGAGCCTGCTTCAGTTTTCTCATCTGTACAATGGGGAATAATATTAGATTTCATGAGTTACTGTATGGAAAGTGCCTGGCACATCGTAAAAGCTCAATGCAGTGTAGCTATTCTCTTCCCTGGGCTAGGGGTGCTCTTCCCCAGACCTCCCATTGTTAGGATACAGTAAAGCTTCCTGTTCATCTTACTTGGATGGGTGGGGAGGCAGGTCTACAGGGGTAACAAAGTTCTGGGAGGTTAAGGGAACAAGGAGGGGATGAGTACGAGGGAAAGGGCTGCCAATAAGAAAGTTAGTGTTGGGACTGGGAAGACAGCTTAGTGATGGGCAAGTAGTAGCTCTGGGCAGAAATGGTTTGGAGAGAAGATGCCTAGGAAAAGGCATAGGCAGGAGGGGAGGAGAGGGGAGGGGGTGGCGGGGACACCCAGGACTGAGGAAATAAACAAGGGGAGTGCCACCACAAGGGTGGAGGGTAATGCTGCTGGGAATCAACCCCCTCAGACTTTCCACTGCGAAGCGAAACCGTGAGCCCTGGTGTGTGTGTGGGGGTGGGGGGGGGGTTAACGGGGAGGGGAAGTGGGGAAGGTGTAGGGAAGGCAGAAGGACAGTGGCAAGGGCCCTGGGAGCCACAGACCTACCTCCCAACTCAAGACAGCCGCTTTGCCTCCACTCTGCTCTCTGCCACTACTCTGTCCCATCCCCTGGGATCCCCACTCCCCCACCTACCCTCCAGCTGCCTGATTGGCCAGCTTTCCTCTGGATTCCAGCCTCTGGTCCTTGGTCTCTCTCTCTTTCCCCAGGCCTTGTCCTTGTCCCTCTTCCTCCACATTCTCTTTCTCCACCTTCCTCTTTGCAGAACTTCTCTTTTGTCCATCCATCCCTCCTCCCTTTCTGACTTCCCTTTGGAGAGCTCAGCATGGCCCAGGCCCGAGGGGAGATGTGGGAGGCTTGCTCCCTGATCTTGCTCCTTCTGCAACAGCAGTGGGTGGCTCCAGGTAAGGTGGGGAGGACTCTGGGAGGGCTGACCTCCAGACCCACAGGTGGGGCTCAGCAGGGGTCTCTCAATGACCACACAGATGCCAGGGTCCTTAGCTCGGGTGGACTCTGCTAAAGTCTTGCTTGGGGCAGCCCTTCAGTCCCCAAGGCCTCTTCAGTCTCCTCCTCAGCAGGCAAGGGCAGAAACCCAAGGTCTTCCTCCACCTCAGCAACCTGAGGCTCCTTGCCTGCTCCTAAGTCTCTTGGCTCATGGCCCCTCCCCTTGGACTCTCTTTTCCTCCCCAGTGGAGGTTCCAGGGTCTGGGGCAGAGGTCCCGGTGGTTTGGGCCCAGGAGGGGGCTCCTGCCCAGCTCCGCTGCAGCCCCACAATCCCCCTCCAAGATCTCAGCCTTCTAAGAACAGGAGGGGTCACTTGGCACCATCTACCAGACAGGTAGGCACCCTGAATTTGGGTTACAGAACCCCCAAATCCAGCAGTAATGGCACCCAGACTCAACAGCCCAAGGCTCAGGGCAGCCCAATCACTTCCTCTGAGCTATCAGTCCCTCTGAAACCAGTGGCTCAGCGCCCCCCTTCCTCCGCAGACTGGTCCCCTCACACCTGCATCCTATAGTGAATGGACGGTTGCTGGCCCAACCGGAGGGGGGACACGGAAGGGCTGGTTGGTGGTCAAGAGACCTTCCTTTTGGGTGGGTTTCTTTATCCTCAGTGTGGTGAGACTGCATCTGCCCCGGGGCTTCCTTCCCCTGGAATTTCACAAGCCCATCTCTCTCCCACGCAGTGGCCCGCTGGTTCTCGCCCCCAGCCTCTCTCCAGCCCCCGGCCTCGGCCCCGTGGCGCGTGCCCCACGGGGGTCGGGGCCCCACCGCTACGTGGTGCTGAGGCTGACTCCGGGGGGCCTGCGCCTCGGGAGGCCGCCGCTGCAGCCCCGCGTGCAGCTGGAAGAGCGCGGCCTCCGGCGCGGGGACTTCTCGCTGTGGCTGCGCCCGGTCCGACGCGCCGACGCCGGCGAGTACAGCGCCGCGGTGCAGCTCCGGGACCGCGCTCTCGCCTGCCGCCTCCGTCTGCGCGTGGGCCAGGCCTCGAGTAGGTAGGGGGGGGACGAGGGAGCGGGGCTGGGAGCAGAGCGCCCGACCAGCAGGCAGGAAGGGCTGGGGCCGAGCCTGTGCTTCTAAGGATGCGCCCTAGGCCTTGCCACCCAGCTCCCAGAAGGGTGGCAGAAGCGGGTGGGGAGCCCTATGGCGGGTGGAAGGTACCCCCAAAGAAGAGCGTGTGGGGGAGGAGGACCCTATGGAGAGACTGTATCATCCCTCAAGCTCCCCTTCCCCCGCGCACAGTGGGAGCGCCAGGGTGGAGGAGGGGAGGCGCGTCTGGGAGGGAGAGTGCGGGGCTACAGTGACTCACTTCAGACTTCTGCAGCTCTTGGGTGGGCTTAGTGGGGATCCTCAGACAAGGCCTGGAGAAAGGGGCAGGTAGACCAAGCCAAGTAAACTGGAGGCAGGAGGCAGGGAAGTAGGCAGGAGACTCCTGGGCATCAATTTTAAGTACTGCCAGGTGCCAGGCACTGGGCTGCGGGGATCAAGGGGAGGGCTGGGGAAGATGCCTGTTTCTAGGAGCTTCCGGCTTCGTCGGCCTGCTGTGCTGGGGAAGTGTTTCTGGTTGGGCTGATCGAGCCTTCTCCCTCCTTGCCCAGTGATTGCCAGCCCCCCAGGGTCTCTCAGGACCTCCGACTGGCTCATCTTGAACTGCTCCTTCAGCCGCCCTGATCTCCCAGCCTCTGTGCACTGGTTCCGGGGCAGAGTCCCTGTCCAGGAGTCCCCCCATCACCACTTAGCTGGAAGCTTCCTCTTCCTGCCCCAAGTCAGCCCCTCTGATTCTGGACCCTGGGGCTGCATCCTCACCTACAGAGACGGCTTCAATGTCTCCATCACGTACAACCTCACTGTTCTGGGTAACTCCTCCAGTCTGCCTTTACTCTTGACACAACCCTTTCCTGCCCTCCTGTCACCTCCCCCTGACTTATGGGTCCTCAAACCAGGTCTTCAGCAGCTAATGCCACCTTTGCTTGTTCTAGGCCTCCATGCCTGAGCCCTTTCTCCCTCCTGTTGCAGCCTTTCAGCTGCCTTCTCCTCTTCTAGTTTTCCCCTGGCCATCTAGCCCAGCTTGCCAGCCTTTGGTCTTCTGCTGGCCGAGCCTACATCCTGGGTTCCTGAGCATCATCCTCAGTTCATCCATCTTATTCTGTTCCTTTGCACTCTTCAGAGCCCGGCCACCACCCCCATCACTCTTCTGCTTCCCAAGATCCAGTGCTCCAACCCCTCTGTACCTCTTTATCTCAGCTTTAACTTTGGGTTCTCTTTTCTCTCCAGGTCTGGAGCCTCCAGTCCCTCTGACTGTATATGCTGGAGCAGGATCCACAGTGGAGCTACCCTGCCACCTACCTCCTGGTGTGGGGACCCAGTCTTCCCTTACTGCCAAGTGGGCCCTTCCTGGAGGAGGCCCTGACCTTCTGGTGGCTGGAGACAATGGCAACTTTGCCCTTCAACTAGAGTCTGTGAGCCAGGCTCAGGCAGGGACCTACACCTGCCGCATCCATCTGCAAGGGCAGCAGCTCAGTGCCACTGTCACTTTGGCAGTCATCACAGGTCAGCCCCAGGTGGGAAAGGAGTGGCTCCCATGCCAGGGGAGCTGGGACAGGGAGCGAAGGCTGGCTGCACAAAGACTGGGCAAATGCACCTCACGATGCCAGGCCACTGAGCCCAACGGCAAAGACGCCCCTGTGGCCTCCTCTTCTCACCCCCATATAAAGAAGTGAAACTGAAAACCTCCCCTGAGTCACTAGATGAACATTCCACTCTGTTTTCTAAGGGACTCCCCTTCTCTGAGCTGGTGGGGAGGGTCTGAGAAATCAAAAGGAGAGGTGGCAAAAGTTTGAATGGTTCAAAAGAAGCAGAATATGTTTCTAGAATCCTTGTCCACTTTGGGACCAGAGTTTGGGTTAAAGTTGCAGAAAGTGGCCTGAATTTGGGAGGAGTTAATGAATCAGCCCCTTGGTCAGCAAATCTTTACTGAGCAAGGGCTCTTTAAGACAGTATAAAAACAAATACACACACAAAAACCCCCCAAAACTCAGAAAGTACCTGTTGATTGATTGGTAGCCATCAGCCACTACAACTTGGCTGTGTCTGCAGTACTTACCTGTGGCCACTAACTAGTAGCACCACATAGTAGGTGCTTAATAATGGACACTGGTTGAATGAATAAAGGAATATGCTAACAAATAATACATCTCCTGAGGGCCAGTGTTAACTTTCCACCTGTTCCCTCTGACTTACATCTAGCTGACTTAGCCTTTCTGTCAGTTGCTCCACTCTATCCCTCTTACCCTGAAACGCGGCCTGTTCCCTCCCCCACATCCAGTCAGTTGCCCACCAGATCTTTCTGTCCAAGGTCTTCTAGAGGGTCAACTGACTTGTGTTAGTTTTCCACACTATCTGCATGATAACTCAATGGGAGAGATATTGTTACCTCTGTTGTACAAGGTATATTGGGGGCCCAGGCACCTGACTGATATTGGGGTTCTGAGCATTTGAATAGAAAGTAATGTAAAAGAATCTAAATAGTATTTGTTATGTGAGCCTTCCAGGCCAGTTTGAGTTTGAAGAGGCCCCTGAAGGCTGTAGGGAGCCTGCAGAGTGTTTGAGCAGAGCTTTGTCTAGGTGAGATTAATTTGGCCATGACCCTGATTCCCCTCCCCTCAACCTCACCCAGTCAGAGCCCAGGTGAGAGCAGGGTCATTGAGCCTGGGGAGTTGATCCTATGGTTTCAAGTTAGGGGGCTGAGACCCCAAAAGATCTCTTCCCTCTAATTTTTTAGTGACTTCCAAATCCTTTGGTTTACCTGGCAACCTGAGAAAACTGCTTTGTGAGGTGACTCCATCATCTGGACGAGAGCACTTTGTGTGGAGCCCTCTGGACAAGCGGTCTTCAAGGAGTTCCCCAGGACCCTGGCTGGAGATGCAGGAGGCCAGACTCCTTTCCCAGCCCTGGCAGTGCCAGCTGTACCAGGGGGAAAGGCTTCTGGGAACAGCAGTATACTTCACTGAGCTGCCTGGCACAGGTTGGTCGGAGACCTCACAACACTGCAGCCCCAAGTCCAGACCAATCACATCACTCCTGCTTCCAGACCCCCTCCACGCCCCCTCCCAGCTCTTTCCTTTCCAACCAGGGAGCTGACCTCCAGCTTTTGTCTACACCTGACCCAATTCTGCTACTAATTAGCTGAATGATCCTGGACAAGCCCCTTAACCTCTCTGGGTCTCACTGTCGGCATCTTATGTAAGCTGGAGGGCATGGCAGGATGGTCTTTCAGCAGTGACCCTAGGCCTAATCCTCTACTTTCTCCACAGGTGCCCAACGCTCTGGGAGAGCCCCAGGTGCCCTGAAAATAGGTCATCTCCCCATCTTTCTCATCCTTGGTGTCCTCTTTCTGTTCCTTTCGGTGACTGGAGCCTTTGGCTTTCACCTTTGGAGAAGACAGGTGAGCCTGGGACACCCCCAGCTTGCCACCAACTTGCTCTCTGCCCAGATCTTGGGGTGCCAATTCCTCGGTGAAGATGATCAGGGTCGACTCCTGAACTTGCATTCAGAGCCCCTTTTTCATAAGCATCTGCCCTCCAGGGACCCTTTGTGCCAGAAGGACCCAAGGGGGGCTTGAGGGGCTGAGAAGAGGCCTGGACCAGCTGGGGAGGACAGGGTGCTGGGAAAGAATAAAAGGACTCAATATCCTTCCTCTCCCTTCACCCTTCTGCTCCTCCTACCCTCCGTGTCTTCCCAAAGTGGCGACCCAGAAGATTCTCTGCCTTAGAGCATGGGATTCACCCACCTCAGGCTCAGAGCAAGATAGGGGAGCTGGAGCAAGAACCGGAGCCGGAGCTGGAGCTGGAGCCTGAGCCAGAGCTGGAGCTGGAGCTGGATCCCGAAGTGGAGCCAGAGCTGGAGCCGGAGCCAGAGCCAGAGCATCCCTGACCTGGAGCTGAGGTAGCCAGTGTGTCTCCACAGCTCAGTCCAAATAAAATTCCTGTCAGCAGCAAGCCTGAATCCAGCTTTTCATTGTCCAGAGAAGGTTCTTGTTTCTCCCCAGCCTCTGCAGGCTCCCTTCTCCCTGCCCCAGGCTTCCGACCTACTTTCCCAGCCAGGCTTTCTTTCCCCCTCTCTGTTCCTGGCCTCTTGGTGCCTCTTCCTTGTCTCTCTCTTGCTCTCTCCTGGGAAGTCGTTTTTCTGAAGCTCCCGAAAGCCTTCACCCCTTACCTCCACAGCCTGTCCTCTGTCTTCCCGTTCAGATCACGCTGGCTGCCCTGGTTTCCTCGGTCCCACCCCACCCCTGGTTTCACCTCTAGTTGCACCGGCGCGCGCGCGCGCACACACACACACACACACACACACACACACACACACACACACACGAGCCCTGCCATGCCCAGGCCTCCACGAGATAGGTCCTGCAGCCTCTCTGGGCAGCCAGCTGAGTCCCGCCTGCCTCCATGCCACCCTGACGTTCCTCAGCTCCTAGTGACCTGCCTGGTCCCAGATATGAGAACACACTGCCACCCAGTGGTCACCGTGTGTCACACACCACCGAGGTCACCAAGCTGGCTGGGGCAGGCCTGAGAATAACTGCAGAACAGGAGGCGGGCACCCAGCCTTGAGGCGGGCACCGCCTTTGTGGGGTACGCTCTCTATGGTTTCGCACCTGCTCTGGGTACCCTACAGGAGAGGGACTGAACAATATCTGCTTCAGGACGCAGAGACCTGGCCCTGCAAAGGTCACGATACCAGTCTGACAAAGGGGGACCGTGCACAAAGGCCCCGTGTGGGGAGAAAGACACCACAACAGCCGGCTGTTGCCAGAGCTTTGGGAGAAGCTCCGGGAGTCAGGGGACCCGGCTTCTGAATCCAGCTGTGCTGACATGACCAGGGCTAACCTCCCTGAGCCTCAATTTCCTCACTGTCAAGTGGGATGATGATAATAACCCACCAAAACAAGCTGTGACTATCAGATAATAAAAGGGCTTTGGAAACTGTGTGCTCCATGCGTGTGATGCATTTGTCTATCCAACTGTGCAGGAGGAAGCAGGCCCGCTCTGGTCATGCCAATAGTGGTATAGAGGACTGCAGGCCTGCTGCCCGCCTTGCTCTGGCAGTATGTGCAGGCCCTGGGTAGCTCTATCAGGGAACTGTAACCTGGAAAAGAAGTGTTGAAAGAGAGTGGGAGGGAGCCTGCAGGAGCCACATGGTGGCATATACACTTCTGTGGCCAATGCTGTACTGGTGTCCCCTTGAGCCTGTATGCCATGCACACAGTGACACAAAGACACAAACCATGAGGTTGAAGACCTGTTCCTATGGAGACACAATGACCAGAGACTGGGAACAGAAGGACACCTTTGTTCTGGGCAGAGCCTTAGGGGGAGGGGCACCCTCTGAAGCCTGAATAAGGAGCCATTCAAGGCAATGTGAGGTTCTGAGCCTTCAGATGATGGCGGCCCTTGCCCTGTGGCAGGTAGAGAAGCAGTGACACAGAAAGAGGCTGTAGTGCTTGCTAGAGACCCCAAGCTATAAGGCAAAGTCTCGAGGTTCCTGTGAGAAGCCTCCAAAGCATCATTTCCACCTGTTGCTGTGGGCTGGGGACCCCTGGGAGGAGAACCCCCAGCTCTGCCCCATGACCCTGCTCCCCACTATGAAAGCCCCATGTTTTAATGGGGCAGGGGTTTCCTGGAAAGTTCTGTGGGTGGCAAAGTTCCTTTCTACTGGGTAATAACATCCTATGCCCTTTGGGTTTATGAGAGTAGTCATTGAGGGTTCCCTGGTATCTATTCAGGGACTTCCCCGAGCTCCTGCACAAGGGAACAGGGAGGGACAGAGGCAGAGTGAAGGGCGACCTTCTTCCTCTACCCACTAAGGAAGAGAAGAGAAAAGGGTGGAAGGAAGAGGGGATATGAAGATCAGGCCTATGGTGTTCCCTTTATTAATTCCCCCCCCCTTTTATCTGGGCCCACTTCTCAAGGGTGACACAGTCCTACTCCTACCCACAAAGCCCCATTCTCCAGCCAGCAGGATAACCTCAGTCCTTTTCATGTCCTCTTAGGGCCTTCCAGGGGGCCAGGTTAATTCATCTCGCATCTCCAAGTTTAACTGCACACCAGTGTCCAGCTGGGATACTGGAGGGGAAGGGGATGAAGGAGGCAGGGAGCTCAGAGACCTTCAATAGGGCTTGGAGGGGACATTCATCTTCGGTCCTTATTAAGAAGGAAGGAAGGTATATTAGTTACTTATTGCCACATAATAAGTCACCCCAAAACTTAGTAATTTAAAACAATAAACATTATCTCACACAGTCGGGAATCCAGGAGCAGCTCAGCTTGAGTTTCTGGTGCAGGGTCTCCAGTGAGGTCACTGCCAAGATGTGGGCCAGGGCTGGAGTCATCTGAAGGAATGGCTGAGCTGGAGCATCTGCTTCCAGAAAGGCTCCCTCAGCTGGCTGTAGGCCAGAGGCTTTAGTTCCTCCCCACAAAGCCTCTTCCTAGGGCCACTCATGACTTAGCAATT
Source organism: Smutsia gigantea (assembly GCA_032199065.1). NCBI lineage: Eukaryota > Metazoa > Chordata > Mammalia > Pholidota > Manidae > Smutsia > Smutsia gigantea. The sequence goes on from JAVSCE010012138.1 coordinate 14,057, forward strand.
GGTTTTCCCCAGAGGGAAAGGGTGGCTAGATGAAAGCTATTAGAACCCAATCTAGAAAGACTGACATACCATGATATCTGCCCTATTCTACTGGTCACACAGACCAAGGCTGATACATTTTGGGAGGGGACAACATAAGGGTTTGAATCGAAGAAGGAAGAAACCACTGGGAGCCATCTCAGAGCCTAGCTATTACAGGGGAGCAGCTCCTGAGAGACAGAGATAGTCCAAGAGCGCAGAAGGGGCAGCTCCGAGCACCTCCACTGCCCACTTTCAGAAGTGCTGGAGACCAAATGAGACCCAGGGCCTTGCCAAGTCACCTGTGTTAGGCAAGAGGCCGTTATGTGCTCATTCAGACCTGTGGTCACATTTGTCAGTGTGTCCCCCACCCCTGACCTGTTCTTCTCATAGCCATGGGGCCAGAAAGGTCCAGAAAGTTCCTTGCCCCATTTCTCCCACCAGGCAGATGTGTTAGGGTTCAGGCCTGTGCCCCTCCACTAGCCCTCCCACAGGGAGGTGAGCAGGAGTGTAGGTGTCCTTGTGGGGCCGCCCCAAGGTGGAGCTCACCCTTTGAAGGAATGGGGTCGTGGTGGGGATGGGTTCCATCTGTCCCACTTGTGGCTGACAGTTTCTCCAGGGCGCTGCAGGTGCCACCTGGCTGAGGCCAGGCTGGGCTCTAAAATTTGCCTGCTGAAACCTCCCATGTGGCCCAGGAGGCCCAGGAACCGCCTTCTCAGAGTTGCAGAAAGTGGTCATGGAGCAAGGGGGAACGTGGCGGGGTTGGGGGACTGGCAAGGGGCAGGTCAGCGGCTCTGTGACGGCTTCCCAGAGAACAGCCTCTGTGACCCCTCCCCCACCTCCTGCACCTCCAGCCCTGCCCCCGCCCCCTTTGCAGAGGGTGTCTGCACAGCTGCAGACGTTGCGGGTAAGAAGGTCACCACAGACTGCACCTGGGGCTTCCAACTTCCCGACTCCAGAGGATGCCATCGCTGCTTCCCGAACGGCCTGGCCTCCAAAACTGCTCTGCTGGTGTCCAGGACGCTGGCCACCTTCGGCTTCCCATCTTTTTCTCTCCTTGGCCTCCTCCTCTCCTCCAGCCTGGAGATAGAAAACATGCAGCAAAAATAGCTGTCGGGAACCCGGAAACTTCTAGAAATCTTCTTGCTCCCTGCTTACTATCATAAGATGGGATATTAACTTAACATCAGTTTCTTCTTCTGTAGAATGAGGACAACAGTATCTACCAAAAAAGTCTGGCATGTGCTAATGTATACGAAAGTGCTTTGAAAACAGAAAATCACTCTATAGATGATGGTGGTGCTAAGCCTCAGAAGCCCCAGGTGAAGGTGTCAGCCCCGTTACCCTCAGTCACCATGAGAGAGACCTCTTAGTCATCAACCTGGCCTTGCTTGATGCAGAGGACAGGCAGTGTGGGAGGGAGACCACCCTGGGATAGATCCAAACAGGCAAGTTCAAATCCCAGTTCCGCCAATTATGGCTACTGGCTCTGTGACCACTGGCAATTTTCTTAAACCCTTTGAGCTTCAGTTCCCTCATCTGTATGGTCTGGAGGACTAAATAAAATACACAACCATATATATAAAGCATACAGCATTCCTACATGTTCAAAATGAACATACTTTCACTTCTCTTTCCTTTTTCTGTTTGGAAACCCCAGAGGAAAACCAGGTTCTCAGGGCCTGCTGGGTCCTGGGAAACCCAGTTTCACAGTAGTCGCAGGTCATAGACCTGAGAGCTGGATGGCATCACAGAGTTCATCTGGCCCATTGGTTGCAAATCATTGGGCCCTAAGCTATATCCAGTCCACAGAATGCTTTGTTTGGTTTTTCCAGTGTCAGAGCAAAATAAACAATTAGTTGCCAACGTTAAACTTAGGAGATATTACATGTATGTCTGGTCTTCCACCTTCTCTTGAAATTTTGACAGAAATGGGCTCACATACAGGTACGTCCCCCACTATATGCCCATCTGGAGCCCTGTGGTTAGTGGCTGCCCTCATTAGATGAGGCAGGTACCCCCTAGTTTACCTCAGCCCCACCCCTCCTTATTGTTTACAGCTGGCCTGCTTTTCTCATTTACATTACCTAGCAGGCTCCTGTAGGCATTTCAATGTGTGACCCTTGCTCTAGTTCCTCTCCATTCATTCTTCCAAAAATTATTCAGTAGCCAGGAGCTGTAGGGAAGGGGAAAGGGGAGTTAGTGTTTAACAGGTACAGAGTTTCGGTTGGAGGAGATGAGAAAGTTCTGGAAATGAATAGTGATGTTAGTTGCACAATAACATGAATGTAGTTAAAATGTTAAGTTTTAGGGTATGTACACTTTACCACAGTAAAACATCAGTATCAATAAAATTTAACATTAAAAAAAAAGTATTCAATAATGTTAAAGTTCTGCCAGGCCCAAGGCACCCTGCCAGGGACTAAGTAAGACAGACCCTAACAATAATTTTGTAATTAGTATACTTGGACAAGTACATCCAAGACAGAAGAAGCCCATGGTATTTAACGCAAGGGAAACATAAGGGAGCCTTATTTCTACTGAGGAGTCTGAGCAGCTTTCTAAGACTGTGAGGAGGGGCCACGTGAGGAGGATGGTGGAACAGCAAGGCAGAAACAACCAAGTCCTGCTGCAGAGCTCAGCGTGGCCCTCACCGCCCTCAGCTCTGAGCCACCTGCCTCCAGACTTCTTTCAGGAGAGAAACCAAAGTTAGTCTCCTGTAAGCCTCTATTATGCTGATGATTCTTTCACTTGCAGCAGAGCCCAGTGCTTACTGATACACATTTCCCAGGGAAGCCTTTCTTGATCTCCCAGTTGCCATAACATTCCCTATGATAAGATATCCCAGCCCTCTGTGCATCTCCCTTTGTAGCTTGTCCAATTGTAATGGAATTAACTACTTAAGTGTCTATGTCATAGGCTGGAGGAGTGACTGAGTCTAACATAACATCCCCAGCACCCAGCAGAGTGCCTTGGGCTTGGAAGACACTTAACACTTGAATATATGGATGAATGGAGAGGACTGGATTAGATCAGGGGTCATAAACTTAACTGCCTTCTGCAACCAGCTAGATAATGAAAATGAGAATAGCAGACTGGCTGTAAACAATTGGGAGGGTGTGTTTGCGTGAGGACACAAACCTTCCCTTGCAGGACACACACCCTCCCTGTAAGGATATTCCTTAGAGGTTGCACCTAACACTTTCACATACATCCATTAACCAAAATTGAATCTTTTGGCCACATCCAGGTGCAAGGGAGGCTGGGAAATATAACCTAAACCTGGGCACCATGAGCTGAGCTAAAAATTGAGAGTTCTATTACTAAGGAAGAAAGAGAAAACATATGGGGGCCAACTAAAGGTCTGTGCAGAGAGATAGCTAAGATCTAAAGAATGAAAAATACTTTTTCTAGATTAGTGGTTTTCAAAGTGTGGCCCACAGGGGTCCCTGTGATCCTTTCAGGGGATTTATGAGGTCAAACTATTTTCATAAAAATAATAAGATGTCTTTTGCTTTTGCCACTGTTAACTTTGCAATGATGTTGCAAAAGCAGTCTGGGTTGGACTGCTGCCTTAGCACAAATCAAGGCAGTGGTGTCATTGTATTCTTTACTGTCAGGCTCTTGCAGTAAAAAAAAAAAAAAAATTAATGCCAGTTTCACTTAAGAATGCCCTTTATGAAGCAGAAAATATTAATTTTGTTAAATCTCAAACCTTGAGTACACTGTGTTATGAAATGAGAAGTGGCATAAAGCACTCCTGCTAATGAAGCGCGATGGTTGCCTCCAGTAAAAACACTTGTCTTAATTGTTGGAGTTGCAAGCTGAACTAGCCACTTTTTCCATAGGAGGGGAATAGCATGATCACACGGCCCGTTTAAATGATCCCTCAGGCTGCTGTGTGGAGGATGGCCTGGAGGAAGGAAGAGTGGGGAGACCAGGAACCCAGTGAGGAGGCAGGAGCTGTAGCCCAGACAAGGACAGTGATGGCCCCTTGGGTTGGAATGGTGGCCATGGGGCAGAGGGCCGAGGATAGACCCCAGGGCTACTTAGGCGGTTAGATCCACAGGAATTGGTAAATAAATACATGGGAGAGGCTGGTCAAGGAGGGAGTCAGGGAGGACACGCAGCTTATTTGGCTTGAGCAGCTGGTAGATGGCAAAGCCCTTCTGAGTGGGAAACGTGGAGAAGAAGCAGGTTTGGAGGGCAGTCATATGCAAATGGAAAGTTTAGTTGTTAATGTGCTGCATTTGCATGTCTGTGGACATCCAGGTGGAAATGTCCAGGGGACAGATGGAGCTCCTGAGAGGCCTGGGCTAGTATCTGAGGGTCGGCCAGAGATGAAGGCCCAAAGGAAAGAGTCTGGCTGATGGTCAGTCTGGGTGTCTTAGGTATCTTCCTCTCAGCCCAGGCCCTTTCTGCCACACTGGGCCACCTAGGATGCCTGTGGTGCCCATCCACTGAACAAATGCCCTCAGGGCCCTGGAGCCAGGCGCTGCTCTGCTGGAGCTTATCACAGCTGCTCTCACTGCCTCCACTACTTTCCCAGAAGTCAGGACCGGGCTGCAGTGCCATCCACGCAATCTTCAGTGCTCAAGAAAAAGCACAGGGTCGCCTTTTCTTGGCCGCCCAAGAAGAAATTGCAGTGACACTGGGCTTCAGCCTGGTTCTGCTTAACTTTTTTCCCTTGACTTTGGCATTTTCACTTTGACATCTTCCCCAAGAGGCAAGGGGTGGGGACCCCAGCCTCAGGTGGTGACGTTGGGGGCTGGCCCAGGCCCAGGGTGTGGAGGAACCTCAGTATCTGGCTTCCTGCCTCTTCATTTAAGCACAAGTCACAAGCGCTCTGGCCCGTGGGCTCCTGGCGGCAGACTCCCAGCCCTCACACCGACGCATCTGTGCGAGAAGCAGAGGGGAAGAAAGACACAGGCCCAGAGGTAAGGTGGATAGACTCAGCTTCCCTCCTTTCTGAGGGTCTGGGGAAGGGAGGAGAACGTGGCGACAGCTCTTCCAGAATGTGCTGGAATGTGTCTGACTCCCAGTTCTCTGGCCACAGCTCTGGCCACCTTCTCTTGGCATTTCGTGAGCAGGGATCACCCACTGGAACCGTGAGCTTCCAGCGGCTTGGGACTATGCCAAACTTCTGTCCGCTCCCCCCAGCTAGTGCCCAGAACAGACGTGCTCCTCAGAAGGGTGTAGACGGGGACTGCAGCATCAGAGAAGGAATGGGGACTGGAGGCCCCGCCAGGCTGAAAAAGCAGTGGGAGGTAGCTAGTCTTGGGGCAGGGGAGGTGAAGCTAGCGAGAGCAGAACGGAGGGAAGAATAGGTGGGAAAGAAATAGAAAAATAAATGTATATTAAGGATGAAGGAGGCCTATAAAAAGGGAATGAAAGGGGAAACAAAGTAAAATCAAGAAAAAGGGGAAGAGCAGAATCTGGCCTAGAGGCGATTCTCCCACAATCAATTTTCCCAATGACACAATCAACCAAAAAGTCACACCAGAAATCATATGTGTGCAGCATTTCCCAAGTCGGGTGATTAAGTAGCCTCCTTTAACTATCTTTCCTGTTTATGTGTATTTTGACATTTTTGTCTACTTTTGTGCCTTTTTAGGAATTTTGAATGATATGACTAAAGGCATTTCAGCATTTATGAGCTTTAAAATGATTAATGAAATGGGAAAGGTAAATTTCTCAAAAAGGGTGGAATCCAAGCTTTTAGGTGTGCAGTGCTATGAAAGGGGCAGATACGTACTTTCAGGTCAATATGTCCTTAGACAAACTGGTTCTAAGGAATGGGTTTTAGGTGTCTCAGCTGCTCTGGGAAAAAGGCTGGGGGGATAGAAAGGGATTTGCAGACCCTCCCTGGGCTCACTGGGGCGGGGGGAGGACACAGGAGATGATAACACTCAAGATGGGGTCCCCTGTACATCTCCACCTCCTGCCTCCACACCCTGGTCCTTCTCCTCTAAGACCTCCGAGGCCTTGCAGCTCTGTCCCCAGGCCTGCTGCCTTCCCTTCTACACAACTTCCAGGAAAGGGGCCTCCTCCGTACAGCTAGATTCCTCAAGATAGAAAGGCCCTGTGTCTGCTAATGCAAAGATTTCGCTTTGGGTGGGACAGTTTTTCCTGAATGTCTTGCTCTTGCGAGGCTAATTTTTAGGGAGCAAGGCACAGAGTAGGATTGGGTGGGGAGATCACCGCATTTCATGTTTTGACAATAATTTCTTGTGCTTGTACAAAATGGCTGCCCTCTTAACCTCAGGTGGAAGAGCTCCCAGAGGACAGGCCAGAGATAACCCATGAGATGATTTCCCTCTTCCAACCGGAGGCACGTACGGTTAGAAGGTCTCTCTTGAAATAAAAACTCCCCCCACCCGCTGTGCCAGAGAGCAGCCTCCTAGCACCCAGGCCGGACCCTGGCCGTCCTGGTGACGTGGCCACCCGTGCAGTTGAGTAGGCCGGGGGCCCTGGGCATTTTGGACTCAGTAAATGTTTGTTGAATGGAGTAACTCCGATGAGGGCGGGTGCAGGGTCGGGGAGCAGATGGAGGCCTGGGTTTGTGAGGCTCCAAGGTTGAGCTCTGTTCTGCATCTTTCAGAGGCCAGGGAAAGGGGGGCCAGGCTCCCCCGATGTGGGCGTCTGGGGCAAAGGAGAGGATGGTAGAGGTTGTAGCCACGGAACCACAAGGGTCCCTGAGAGGGGTCATGGTCTGTAGGAAGTTTACATGAAGCCAGTGAGCAGTGGAGAGGGTGTGCATGTGGTGGGGGCACATCCCACGGCGGGGCTTTGGGGGGCTGACGGGGGCTCTGGGGGAAGATGAAAGTGCCTGCGGGACCACAGATTGTTGCTGTGGTGGGGCTATGCCCTCTTCCTTTCCCCAGCCTCACCCCTCATCCCACCTCTGGGCCAGGGTGAGCAGCCGGATCATCAGGGGCTCTGAGGGCGGGCGGGGTGTGCCCTTTCCGTCTCACACCCTCATGGTCCTCCTGGTGTGTCTTCGGGGCCACGGCTCTTGTGGGTACCCTGCCTTTCAGAACCCCTTCATCTCTTTCCCTCCGCCTCTACCTTGACTGTACTGCCTTGGGCTTTCCGTGTGACCCTGGCGTGCATGAAGGTAGCTGTTGCTTTAATGAGCTGCTCTGGGTCTCCTCCTCCCTCCCGGAACCCTTCCCTGGCTCCTCTGTGTGCGTCTGGGGGTCTGTCCTGCCCTCCGTCCACCCACGGCCATCTCCCTTGCAGTCATCCCTGGCCCCAGGCTCTGCTCGGCAGGGCCCCTGATATAAAGCTTGCTGAAAGCCTGCCTTCCTGCTAGAGGCCTGGACACCTGCTTACAGGCAAGAAGGGGCCAGAGCTTAGTGGCAGCTGGAGAGGGGAGTGATGAAAATGGAGGAGAGGCAAGAACACCGCAGGCAGACCAGGAGAGCCAGGATTGTCTCCTGGCGTGTGAGGCACAGAGAGAGACAGACGCAGGGAGTTGAAGAGTGAGTTACCCGCATGGGGAAGCAGACATGCAGAAACACACAGATGTAAGCAGAGAGACAAGCAGAGAGAGTGGGAGGAGAGAGGAGAGAGGCACCAGGACGTCGTGGGACCAGAGAGCCTTCCCAGCCTCCCCAGGCAGCTGTGGTACACAGGATGCTACTGTACTGGGGTGCAGCGCCACTGGGGGAGGCGGAGGCTGTGGGGATCAAAGGCCAGCTCTCTGGGTGGCAGCGGAAGCCCACGTCACCAAAGCACACAGCAGCTGGAACCCCAGAGTCTACTCTGCTGAGCTGAGCCAGGGCTGCGTTGGGGCCGCACTGGAAGCTGGAGGCGGGGAGGTGGCCCATGCACAGACTGCAGGATTGTGGATTGGGGTAGAAAAGATGACTGCACAGCAGAAGGGTCAAGAAGGTTCCTAGGCTTTCTCAGGCATCTAAGCTGAATTTGGAGCCCGGGGAAGGGGTATCCCCTATGGAGACTCCTTTAGTCTGCACACCCGCAAGGACCCAGCGAGCCTGGGAAGGGGCCTGTGGGGACCACTCTCAGCTGTAAGGGCACACCTACCCCACTCTCAGCGAAGCCTTCCCTCGATGCTTTCATGTCCCAGCTGACTTGTAAACAATGTCCCCACAGCAACTACCCTTCTCCTTTCCTGGAAACCTCCTTCCTTACCTCGTCTCTTCCTAGTTCCCTGGTTACAAAAATTGTGCCAAGCCCCTACCCTGTGTTAGGCCCCAGGTAACTCCTCTTCCAGGCGGATGGGTGACTGCAGGGAACTTTCCTTTTTATCTTTCCCAAAGCTCATCCGGAGGACCAAGCTCCCAGCACCCATCATATTGCTCCATCCCTATCATGGGTTAGTGCCTAGCAGCAAGCAGAGCCCGCCACAGGTGGCTAAAGAGACTGTGGAAAAGGGGTTATCTCAGAGGTGTGGGCAGTGAACCAGCCAGGGCCTTGAGGCACGCAGACACTAGAAACAGCAGGCAGACGCCTGAGGGGCCAGGGCCGAGATGGTGTTTCTGGAAGCCATTGAGGCTTGAGCTATGGCTGAGGGGCCACCTGACAGGAGCTGTGGTTGACAGGAGAGAGGGGGAAATAAAACCATTGCCAGAACACATGCCCAGAGAAGGGACAAAGGAAGGAAAAACACCCAACCTCTCCTCTACCCCTGCTCATCTCTTGTAGGTGCTTCCATTGGCCACCCCCAGTGAGTAGCCGCCTCCAGCAAGGGCACCTGGAGATGTGGTGTGTAGCGCCAGCCTCCTGTGGAAAGCAGGCAGAGAGGTCAGAGAGTGGCTGGCTGGGGAGGGAGCATAAGATAGGCAGCATGGATTGGCATGCCATGGGTTCCTCCAGGCCAGAGTTGGCTGTGTGTTGACACTTACATGACCCATTTTTAAAAAATATATAATTTATCTTATTATCATTAATCTACAATTACATGTGCAATATTACAGTTATTAAACTACCCCTTCATCAGGTCCCCGCCACCAACCCCATTACAGTCACTGTCCATCAGCGTAGTGAGATGCTATAGAATCACTACTTGTCTTCTCTGAGTTGTACTGCCCTCCCCGTGCCCCCCCAACATTACATCTGCTAATCGTAATGCCCCTTTTTCCCTCTTATCCCTCCCTTCCCGCCCATTTTCCCCAGTCCCTTTCCCTTTGGTAACTATAAGTCCATTCTTGGGTTCTGTGAGTCTGCTGCTGTTTTGTTCCTTCAGTATTTTTTCTTTGTTCTTATACTCCACATATGAGTGAAATCATTTGATACTTGTCTTTTTCGGCTTGGCTTATTTCACTGAGCATAATACCCTCTAGCTCCATCCATGTTGTTGCAAATGGTAGGATTTGTTTTCTTCTTATGGCTGAATAATATTCCATTGTGTATATGTACCACATCTTCTTTATCCATTCATCTACTGATGGACACTTAGGTTGCTTCCATTTCTTGGCTATTGTAAATAGTGCTGCAATAAACATAGGGGTGCATCTGTCTTTTCAAATTGGGCTGCTGCATTCTTAGGGTAAATTCCTAGGAGTGGAATTCCTGGGTTAAATGGTATTTCTATTTTGAGTTTTTTGAGGAACCTCCATACTGCTTTCCACAATGGTTGAACTAATTTGCAGTCCCACCAGCAGTGTAGGAGGGTTCCCTTTTCTCCACATCCTCGCCAACATTTGTTGTTGTTTGTGTTTTGGATATTGGCCATCCTCACTGGTGTGAGGTGATATCTCATTGTGGTTTTAATCTGCATTTCTCTGATGATTAGCGATGTGGAGCATCTTTTCATGTGCCTGTTGGCCATCTGAATTTCTTCTTTGGAGAAGTGTCTATTCATGTCCTCTGCCCATTTCTTAATTGGATTATTTGCTTTCTGTTTGTTAAGGTGCATGAGTTCTTTATATATTTTGGATGTCAACCCTTTATCAGATACGTTTTTTATGAATATATTCTCCCATACTGTAGGATGTCTTTTTGTTCTACTGATGGTGTCCTTTGCTGTACAGAAGCTTTTCAGCTTGATATAGTCCCACTTGTTCATTTTTGCTTTTGTTTCCCTTGCCCGGGGAGATATGTTCATGAAGAAGTTGCTCATGTTTATGTCCAAGAGATTTTTGCCTATGTTTTTTTCTAAGAGTTTTATGGTTTCATGACTTACATTCAGGTCTTTGATCCACCTTGAGTTTATCTTTGTGTATGGGGCTAGACAGTAGTCCAGTTTCATTCTCTTACATGTAGCTGTCCAGTTTTTCCAACACCAGCTGCTGAAGAGGCTGTCATCTCCCCATTGTATATCCAAGGCTCCTTTATCAAATATTAATTGACTGTATATGTTTGGGTTAATGTTTGGATTTTCTATTCTGTTCCACTGGTCTGTGGGTCTGTTTTTGTGCCAACACCAAATTGTCTTGATTACTGTGGCTTTGTAGCAGAGCTTGAAGTCAGGGAGTGTAATTCCCCCTGTTTTATTCCTCCTTCTCAGGATTGCTTTGGCTATTCAGGGTCTTTTGTGGTTCCATATGAATTTTAGAATTATTTGTTCCAGTTCATTGAAGAAAGTTGTTGGTAGTTTGATAGGGATTGCATTGAATCTGTCTATTGCTTTAGGTAGTATAGCCATTTTGACAATATTTATTCTTCCTAGCCAAGAGCATGGGATGCATTTCCATTTGTTAGTGTCCTCTTTAATTTCTCTTAGGAGTATCTTGTAATTTTCAGAGTACGGGTCTTTCACTTCCTTTGTTAGGTTTATTCCTAGGTATTTTATTCTTTTTGATGCAATTGTGAATGGAATTGCTTTTCTGATTTCTCTTTCTGTTAGTTCGTCGTTAGTGTATAGGAAAGCAACAGATTTCTGTGTGTTAATTTTGTATCCTGCAACTTTGCTGAATTCAGATATTAGTTCTAGTAGTTTTGGAGTGGAGTCTTTAGGGTTTTTTATGTACAGTATCATGTCATCTGCAAATAGTGACAATCTGACTTCTTCTTTACCAATCTGGATGCCTTGTATGTCTTTGTTTTGTCTGATTGCTGTGGCTAGGACCTCAAGTACTATGTTGAATAACAGTGGAGAGAGTGGGCATCCCTGTCTTGTTCCCGATCTTAGATGAAAAGCTTTCAGCGTCTCACCGTTAAGTATGATGTTAGCTGTGGGTTTGTCATATATAGCCACATGACCCATTTTTAGAAACAAAATTAATATGTTGAGTACCGAAAGAAGAATCAGTGATTTCCCCTCCTCCAGTCAATTCAATTTGGTTTAAGTTTATCAAACATATTCTGGGTCCCTAGTGTATGCTCCTGCTGGTGTCAGGCCTGCAGTGGTGACAGCTGGCTAGACCATCCTCTCCATCCTGGAGGAGATCAAGCTGGTGGGTGAGAGATGGGAACCCAAATCGTTGTACCCTAAGGTAGAAGGTGGGACATGCCCAAGACGGTGTCAACATGGGGTCATGGGAGTTCAGAGTGGGCAGATGGCTGCAGAGCTCAGACAGCAAAGGTGGCCTCTAGAGGAAAGAAAGACTGGGCTTAGGGGAGAGAAAACTAAATCTGGATGCAGGATCTCCTGTTGCCAAGCTCTGGACCAGGTCCATGCTGACATCCCTCCCAAGGCAGTGCCTCTCTGAGGCCCACATAGTCTGGGCTTGGAGTTTAAGACACTTGAGCCCTGCTTTAACTCCCTCCAAGACACCTTGGGGTGGCTCTCCTCAGGTTTCTACTCCCTCCAAGTCTTCTGGTCCCCGTTTACCATGTCAAGCTTCCTTAAACTTTACGTAGACCATGTCACCTCTCTGCTGGGAAATCAGCAGTGGCTCCCAGTCACCTGCAGAGCAAAGCCTTAACTCACTAGCCTGCCTGCCCAGAAGCACAGCCCCCAGCGCCTTTGCTTTCCTCCTGGCATCTCCCGCTACTGCCTGCACTGCCCTGGCCTCCCAGCCCTCCCCGCTGGGATGCCCCTCCCCCTTCCTTTGCATCTGATTGCATGGTTTTCAAATCTGAGCGAGCTCTGTCACCCCCGAGGTATGAAGACATAGACAGGTGGTCCCACCTCTACTTTCTGAATTCAGCAGGTCTAGGGTGCGCCTGAGAATGCGCATTTCTAACTAGTTCCCAGGTGACTATGCTGCTGCTGTTCCGAGACCACACTTTGAGAACCAACTGCTCTAACCTAAGGCTGCCTGATCCCCTAGGTTCATCCTGAGCCTTCCTGCAACTGCCTCCCCCAGGCTCACAGAAACCACTCCTTCGTCTGACTCAAACAATGCCTTTTTGCTTATCCCCTCAGAGGCTCATGGGGTTGGTGTGATAGTGAGCAGGGAATTGCCCTCTGCGCTTCCTCTCTCTCACCCCTCACACTGCATCAGGCCCCGAGTCCTAGGAAACCACACAGCTGTTCCTTGGGTCAGTGTCCTTTCCCACATCCCCACAGCTGCTCTCTGAGTTCAGGGCTCCTCTTCTCTCACCAAGATTGTCATGGTCCCGCCTCCTCTGATTGGCTTCCTCCAACCATGTTCCATGAGGCAGCTGAAGGGATCCCTTTTGCAAATCAAAGCATGGCCAACATAAAGTCCTTTACCCCTAGTGTCAGAGTCAAGTCCCAGACTCCCAGCCTGGCGTTCAAGGACCGTCATGACCTGGCCTGGATCCCTGGTCTCTGTCCCCACCGGTTTACCACCTTCTCCGTGAATTCTTTTCTGATTCCATCTGGCAGAAAACCCAGCCCTGGCCTGGACATAGCATGGGGCAGCACTTACCTGTGGGTGTCTGCCCGTCTGTACAGGTCATAAGGGAGAGATTATATATCATCCTTGTATGTATGCCCCAGGCCCAGTCAATGCCTGCTGACTAATGGTTAATATCTCCCTCAGGCCCTGCCCTTTCTTGGGGGACGGCTCAGGTCCCTGCCTGCCTCAGCAAGGCCACAATGAACAGGGGAACCTTGTTTAGGCACCTCTTCCTGGTGCTGCAACTAGGTGAGTGCTCAGGCCTGGGAGGGGCTGACTGGGAAATGCAAAGGCCCGGGATGGGGCTGAGATAGCCTGGAGCCTGACCCCCTTCTTTTGCACTTAGCGGTGCTCCCAGCCATCACTCAGGGAAAAGAAGTGGTGCTGGCCAAGGCAGGGGACATCGTGGAGCTGCCCTGCAATGCTTCCCAAAAGAAGATCATGCCCTTCCACTGGAAACACCCCTCCCAGGTCAAGATTCTGGGAAGTCAGGGCTCCTTCTGGGTTACAGGTAAGGTGGCCCAGTTCCCTGTCCAGGGAGAAAACACCAAAGATTGAACACCCTGGGGTCAGAGCCCTGTTCCTAGCCAACTCTAGGATCTCAGAAGGTTCAGGCTGACACGGACTCGGCCACTCTCCAAGTTCAGAGTTTCCAACTGCTGGTAGCCTAAGGAATAGCTTTTGGTGATCTATTATAATTTCACTGTTTTAATGTTCATGGACTTATTTTAATGAGTATCAGAGAAATAACTACCAAATAAAATCCATAATTTCATGAATACTATTGCTACAGACCCATGATGATACTTTACTTTCATCAAAAGCAATAGAAAGACTGCTTTCTAGTTCTTAAAGTGAATAGCATTAAGATCTCAATACTTCTTAGGAACAAAGTTTGCAATAAAGGAGATTTTTTTTCCACATAAGCTTCATCCTCATGTTTTTAAAGTAACTCTTCTTTCTTCTGTGTGTGGCCTTTAATATTCAACATATTTTTGAATAGGAGCATCATATGAGTCAAGAGTACAAAAACCTCATCAGCATGAAATGTATTTTTATAAATATTTTTTATTTTATAAGTTAGATTTATCACTATTTGTAGTTCATTATTTTTAATATTTTGTTTTAGTTATAAAAAATTCAAACATACATAAAGTAGAACAATTGCATAATGAACCTCCATTTATCCCACACAGCTTCAACAATCATCAGTTCATGGTCCATTTTGTTTCATCTGCATTCCCACCCTCATCCTCCATATTATTTTATAGAAAATACCAGATATTGTATCATATAATCTGTAATTACTTCAGTATGTATCTCTAAAATGTAATGACCCTTTTAAAAAGCATTTACACAGCATCATTAATGTCTCTTAAAAATTAAACATAATTCCTTAACGACAATAAATATACAGTCGGTGTTCAAATTTTCCCAATTGCTTCATTATATTAACATTTGGTTATTTGAATCAGAATCCAGATAAAAATTCATGTATGGTATTAATCTGTCCCTTATATCTCTCAGTTTATGCATTTATTCCCCTTTTTCCTTCCTCTTGCTGATTGAAGAAAGTAGGCAATTGTCATGTTAAGTTTTGCATGTTCTGAATAGGAGTTGGCTGCATTCCCATGGTGTCATATAACATGTTCCTCTGTCCTTTGGATCTCCTATAGATTGGTGGTTAAATCCAGAGACCTGATCAAGTTCACATTCAATTTTTTACAAGAACACCTCACAGGTGGTGTTTTGTACTACCAATTTAATTATATTAGGAGCTGTGTGCTTGTTATCACTCTTTTTATGCTATTAAGATCTATCAGTGGGTTTGTTAGTTTTAAGTGATAATTATAATAACATTAGTTTTTGTTCTTGTTTTTTTTATACAGTTGCCTTCTGTTTATGTCAAAAGATACTGGTTTTCTGTTTATTACAAGGATATAAAATTTCCTTTTAAAATAAATTTATTTAATTTTAAAAAGTGAATCCATTTAAAGATGTTATATACATACGACAGGTAGATTTGGCCCAAATCATGTATAAGGTATGTGAATGGTTAAAGTCTAGGAAATAAGGCTCTAGTCTAAAACTCTGATCTTACTAGTGAGGAAACTGAGGCCCAGGGAGAGGAAGTCCCTTTCCTGAGCTTTTATGCCCAGTTACACAGACTGGGGCTAGAGCTCTGGTCTTCCAGCATTCAGACCTAGGCTCTCCTGCGGAACTTATCCTTGGTGCAGCCAAGCCTGAATTGGCCACTGTGTATAGGAAACCATCTTTGTTGAAAATGGATTTCTCCCCTTCCTGCCTCTGTCCAATGGGGAAAAACTCCTCTATCTCTGGCAAAGAAGTCCTTGCTTGCTCCCAGAGTCACAATTAGGCACCCTTGTCCATTCTTCAGGTTTGGACATGAAGAAAAAGGGGACTATGGGGCTGGATCTTCATTGATCCAAAGCCATTCCCTAAAATTAACAAAACCCCCAATTCTCAATCTCTTTCTGATAAAAATACAAAGCAGAAATCAGCAGATTAACTAGGATAAGTGCCCTTTGCTTGTCTATGCTCTCATTTCCTTCAAACAACTGCTTCAAGAGGCCCCTGTTATCAAACCAACCTGCATCCTCCCCTGGACTGGGGGCTCCTGGTTCCCATTACATAACTTATGCTTTCTGGAAGAGCTCAGGTCAACTCCCACAAACTCTGCAAGTGATTTTCTTGTCCTAGAATTTTATTCTGCTAAATTGCTTCAAATAGGTGGACTCTCAGATGGGACTTTATTAATTTTTATTAATTTTAAAGTTAAAATAACTCAAAAAAGTAATACAGGTACACGGTAAAAATGTAAAACCATACAAATGATATACAATGCATTAAACAATAAAATTCAAAAAAGTAAAAAACACAATTCAACTGATAAACTTGAAGATCTAGTTGGCTTTGTTCAACAGTCCATGAATCGGGCAGCATCCCACTTAGCACACAGAACGGAGCTCTGAAGAGCAGTAGAAAAGGAAAGGTTTTTTAAAGGCAGAAAGGGGGTATGAAAAAAGGAAGTTTGTTAGCAAGCATTGTTTTAGGCAAGGTTGTTTTCCTAAGAGGAACGGAAGGAGTCTATTAGGCAGATTTCCTCACCAGCGCTGACCAGGTAATTCCAGATTGACGGGGTTATAGGTTACATTCCTGGGAGAGGCTGAAACTGCGATTAGGTTAGCTAGTCAGTGTTGGGCTGCTGACATGGAGCTTAGCATAAGCGACTCCACTTTGGATCTGTTGTCTCTTTTTTAACAACTCCCCTCTTTTGATCAGACTCTCAGCTAAACAGAAAGATGGGATCAAAATTTAAAGCATTAGAACCGCTTCCAGCCACCGCTCTGAAGCTCTTAAAGTTTTGTTGATTCTTTGTGTGGTACTCAAAAGGCATGACTTTTTTTTTTTTTCTTAATCCCTGAGATATTCAGAGGCCGTGACCTCAGGTTCACAATTTTTAAATTGGTTATTTTCTTCATTCCTTTTCTGACATCTCAGTTTCAGGGAGATCATGCTTGGTGGTTAGTAGCTATGAACATGCACTTAAAGCTATTGAGAGAATACAGTGCCCAAGGGAGACTACTGTGATTATTATAAACAGGATAAGTCCCAATGTCTGGGGTGCACTTCAGGCCAAGGTCCCTAAGACCCAAACCAATCAAAATCAGGTAAGTCAAAGAAAGACCCCTGCTGAAGGAGCCACCAAGTGGCTTGCTCAGTGATCTTATATAATTGAGTTTCAACTTCCCCAGGATTGCTAACCCAGGTGTATCAGGTGGTGTTAACCACAATACAGACACCTCCTGGCTCAACTAGAAGATACTTAAGGACTGTCTTGTTATCAAGAAAAACTTTGTCCAGAGGGTCTAAGGACTTTTCTTGGGCAGCTATTGTTTTAGCAGTAGATTCCACAACAGTTTCAACAGTTTGAAGAGTTAAGGAGAGTTCCTGGGCATAGCCTCACTTACATTTATTCCTAACCAGAGGAATGGTACTCAACAAAGCTAATTTTGAATCATGGGTGTCTCCTGGTAATTCCTATTTGAGTCTGCAGGATGCAAGGTTCCCTGGGTTTGTGGTTGTTAACAGAGACAGGAAATGGACAAGGGATCTCTAGAATTGTGGACAGATCAGAGCTTTTGATGACAAATCCCGTAGTCTGAAGGGTTACCCTCGTAGCAATGACCTGGAAGATACAGATGACAGTATTATCTTTCTAGGCCAGTGCCAAAGTAAAGGAAAGAAAGGGGAAAAGAAAGGGTTTCATGTTCAGTTAAAGTATGGAGTCCTGATCTGGCATCTTGGGTAGAAGCAATTTACCAAAGCTGTCTACTTCTCTTCCTAGCCAATTTTATTTTGAAGTGTCCAGCCGGTGTATAGGACCAGATGTCAGTCCTTCAGCTGCAAGATATGTACCTAAGGTTCAAGCCCCTGAAGTCTGGCTGCCATCTGAGTAGTGAGGAGCACCTGGTATAGTCCCTTCCAAGAAGATTCAAGGGCATTGTTCTTAGTAGTTCCAAATCAGAAAGGTGGGAGAAAATTGGAAATGTTGGTATGGAGAGTTGTAGCCAGATATTTGAGAAAACTAAGAGAATGCAGGACCTGGTCCAGTTTATAGGTATATGACAAAACCTCAAAGACAATTAACAGGATTAGAATCTAATATAGACATAGGTACAAACATAATTTTTCTCTCTGCAATCACCCCGACTTTTTTTTTAACCAAAGACACTTATAGTAAAACAAATTTGCATTAAACTTGGTCTGATGATTTATATAGGTGCAGTAAGAATAGTGATTGGCCATAGGAGCTTTCTTTTTAAAGACTGCTTTTTATTTTTTGTAAGCGAGGTACCAGGTCAATTTTTCCAAGGGGCTTTATTAGTTCTATAAAGTCATCCTTAGATCTTTAAAGTTGTCTGGTCATATCTAAGTCTATGCACATCTCTCAAATATGACATTCCAGTGAAAGCCTTGGTAATCTAAGCAATATTCCCAATTTTGTCCTATTACAAGAGAATGGACTCTCACTGAACTTATGTAACAACTAAGAATTTTGTCATAAGAAGAATAACCAAGAGTTTCCAAATTCTGAAGGGATCAGGTAGGGATGAAAAGTAAATGTTTCATCTTTGTTTACAAAGGTATACTTTACCAAACTATTGTCATAAATAGATTAAGATAAAAAGTTTGTTCAAATCTAAAAAAATAAAACATTAAAGAACCAGCAACGTTTCAAATAAAAAATCGTGAAAATTATAATCATCCTCCTCAGTTCATTCAATTCTATGTTATTAATTCATTCAGTCCTATCTTGTTCTGATTGAATCCAGTTGTTTCCATTTGTTCTGGAAATTCTTACCCAGTTCATCTGTATGATCCTGAAGTTATCAGAAACCTGTGCTTGCCAGAGTCCTTTCCATCGATCTCCTTGAAAATGAAGCACTATTTTTTTTTAATTTTTAAAAATTTTGGTATCGTTAATGTGCAATTACTTGAACAACATTATGGTTACTAGACCCCCTATTATCAAATCCCCCCCACATACCCCATTACAGTCACTGTCCATCAGCATAGTAAGATGCTATAGAATCACTACTTGTCTTCTCTGTGCTATACTGCCTTCCCTATGCCCCTCCCCACTACATTATGTGTGCTAATCATAATGCCCCTTTTTCCCCCTTATCCCTCCCTTCCCACCCACACTCCCCAGTCTCTTTCCCTTTGGTAACCATTAGTCCATTCTTTCTTGTGTTCTGTGAGTCCGTTGCTGTTTTGTTCCTTCAGTTTTGCTTCGTTGTTATGCTCCACAAATGAGTGAAATCATTTGGCACTTGTCTTTCTCCACCTGTCTTACCTCACTGAGCATAATACCCTCTAGCTCCATCCATGTTGTTGCAAATGGTAGGATTTGTTTTCTTCTTATGGCTGAATAATATTCCATTGTGTATATGTACCACATCTTCTTTATCCATTCATCTACTGATGGACACTTAGGTTGCTTCCATTTCTTGGCTATTGTAAATAGTGCCTATGTCTTTTTCAAACTGGGCTCCTGCATTCTTAGGGAGATGAAGCACTTTTGTAGGAATACTTTTGCAAAAGCATCTCAGTAAAACATAAACTGTCTATAAATGACAAAGGCCTTTTAAAAATGCCCATTGGTAAAGATCTGATGAGAGTTATTATAAAGGAATTGACAAGGAAATTCGTATTTCTGCAAAACACAACATTTTCAAATAATAATTAGAGCTTCACTTTAGGAAAAAATTACTTTCTTTTCCCTCAACAAAAATGCATTTCCACTTCTCATACCTTCTTTTACCAAAAACACACATCCTACTTTCCTTGCATACCAGGATGTTTCTCTTATTCCTGGTAGTTTTAATTATATATATTAGAATTTTATAACCTTTAGAAACCTGTAATTTCTAGTAAAACTAAGAAGTAAGCAATTGTGAACTTTTACATTAGCATTTTGTTTCTCAAATTTGTAATACGTTCTTATAATTTCTAGAAACATGTTTTCTCATAGTAAAATTTACACTGTAGTACAAAACATATTTTATTAATTGACCCAAATATCTTTAGTTCCTCTGTAAAAGGGAGCTAAAAGTGAATAATTAACTAATCATTTATGTTCAGTAATTAATGTTTCAGTATTTTGTCTTATTTGAAAATGATCCAGTTTTTAATGACCATCCATCACTTTATTTAACTTAGCAAAATTTTAAGGTTTCAGGTTATCAGAAAAATTTGGGCGAACTTAAAATATTCACCTGAAAACTTTTATCCCATTTACAGCTGTTTAATTTACTTGTTCTCAACAATCATGTTTATATTACTTATGAAAATTTCATCAACCCAAGTTATTTTTCTTGCTGAAAAGTTTTCTAATGGAGATAACATCAACTTGTTTGATTAGTAAATCCAGGTAGAATAAAAACTGTGTGCCTGCATTATTTTTAATATTGATAATGCTAAAGAAATGTCTATTTTAATTAAACCAATAAGCTTAAAGTAGCATTTAATTACTAAAAATTATCTTAGATCACATGAACCAGAGAAGCATTTGGGTTTGTTTTCATTATATTTTTAAGAATTTCACATAAGCAATTCATTTTCTTTAGGCAAGTTAAATAAAGCTCTTCTACAAATTAATATTTTGTAATACTATCCAGGGATAGAAAATGGCACACATCTATGTAACACACATAAACATGCAGACAGATGTAAACAGGGACCTTACCGCTTCTGTTGTAAAATTATTACCATGAGACAGGTACAACACTGCGAAACTTACTAGCTCATAAAAGAAAAGTTGGAATAAGTTTACCTGTTTAGATGGCTAAAGCTTTTTTTTTTTATGGTATCATTGATATACAATCACATGAGCAACATTGTGGTTACTACATTGCCCTCGTAGTCCCCACCACATAACCCGTTACAGTCACTGTCCATCAGCATAGTAAGATGCTATAGGGTCACTACTTGTCTTCTCTGTGCTATACTGCCTTCCCTGTGCCCCCCCACTCCATTATGTGTGCTAATCATAATGCCCCTTTTTCCCCTTATCCCTCCCTTCCCACCCATCCTCCCCAGTCCCTTTCCCTTTGGTAACTGTTAGTCACTTCTTGTGTTCTGTGAGTCTGCTGCTGTTTTGTTCCTTCAGTTTTTGCTTTGTTCTTATGATCCACAGATGAGTGAAATCATTTGGTATTTGTCTTTCTCTGCCTGGCTTATTTCAGTGAGCATAATACACTCTAGCTCCATCCATGTTGTTGCAAATGGTAGGATTTGTTTTCTTCTTATGGCTTAATAATATTCCATTGTGTATATTACCACATCTTCTTTATCCATTCATCTACTATCCATTCATCAATTTAGGTTGTTTCCATTTCTTGGCTGTTGTAAATAGTGCTGCAATAAACATGGGCATGCATATATCTTTTTGAAACTGGGATATTGCATTCTTAGGGTAAATTCCTAGGAGTGGAATTCCTGGGTCAAATGGTATTTCTATTTTTATTTTTTTGAGGAACCTCCATACTGCTTTCCACAATGGTTGAACTACTTTACATTCCCACCAGCAGTGTAGGAGGGTTCCCCTTTCTCTGCATCCTCGCCAGCATTTCTTGTTCCTAGTCTTTTCTATGTTGGCCATCCTAACTGGTGTGAGGTGATACCTCATTGTGATTTTTTGCATTTCCTTGATAATTTGCTATGTGGAGCATCTTTTCATGTGCCTGTTGGCCATCTGAATTTCTTCTTTGGAGAAGTGTCTGTTCATATCCTCCGCCCATTTTTTAATAGGGTTATTTGCTTTTTGGGTGTTGAGGCATGTGAGTTCTTTATATATTTTGGATGTTAACCCCTTGTCGGATATGTCTTTTACAAATATACTCTCCCATACTGTAGGATGCCTTATTGTTCTGCTGATGGTGTCCTTTGATGTACAGAAGCTTTTTAGCATGATGTAGTACCATTTGTTCATTTTTTATTTTGTTTCCCTTGCCTGAGGAGATATGTTCAGGGAAAAGTTGCTCATGTTTATATTCAAGAGATTTTTGCTTATGTTTTCTTCTAAGAGTTTTATATTTTCATGACTTACATTCAAGTCTTTGATCCGTTTTGAGTTTACTTTTGTGTGTGGGGTTAGACAGTAGTCCAGTTTAATTCTCTTGCAGGTATCTGTCCAGTTTTGCCAACCCCAGTTGTTGAAGAGGCCGTCATGTCCCCATTGTATATCCATGGCTCCTTTATCCTTTATCCTTGACCATATATGCTTGGATTTATATCTGGGCTCTCTAGTCTGTTCCATTGGTCTATAGGTCTGTTCTTGTGCCAGTACTGAATTGTCTGGATTACAGTGGCTTTATAGTAGAGCTTGAAGTAGGGGAGCATAATCCTCCTCCAGTTTATTCTTCCTTCTCAGGATTGCTTTGGCTATTCGAGGTCTTTTATGGTTCCATATGAATTTTAGAACTATTTTCTCAAGTTCGTTGAAGAATGCTGTTGGTATTTTGATAGGAATTGCATTGAATCTGTAGATTGCTTTAGGCAGGATGGCCATTTTTACAGTATTAATTCTTCCTAGTGATGAGCACGGGTTGTGTTTCCATTTATTGGTATCTTCTTTAATTTCCCTCTTGAGTGTCTTGTAGTTTTCAGAGTATAGGTCTTTCACTTCCTTGGTTAGGTTTATTCCTAGGTATTTTATTCTTTTTGATGCAGTTGCGAATGGAATTCTTTTCCTGATTTCTCTTTCTGCTAGTTCATCGTTAGTGTATATGAATGCAACAGATTTCTGTGTATTAATATTGTATCCTACAACTTTGCTGAATTCACATATTAGATCTAGTAGATTTGGAGTGGATTCTTTAGGGGTTTTTATGTACAATATCATGTCATCTGCAAACAGGGACAATATGACTTCTTCCTTACCAATCTGGATGCTTTTTATTTCTTTGTGTTGTCTGATTGCCGTGGCTTGGACCTCCAGTACTATGTTGAATAGAAGTGGGGAGAGTGGGCATCCTTGTCTTCTTCCTGATCTTAAAGGAAAAGCTTTCAGCTTCTCGCTGCTAAGTATAATGTTGGCAGTAGGTTTGTTATATATGGCCTTTATTATACCCTCTATACCCATTTTGTTGAGAGTTTTTATCATAAATGAATGTCGAATTTTGTCAAATGCTTTTCAGCATCTCTGGAGATGATCATGTGTTTTCTGTCTTTCTTTTTCTTGATGTGGTGGATGATGTTGATAGATTTTCGAATGTTGTATCATCCTTGCATCCCTGGAATAAATCCCCCTTGATCATGATAGATGATCTTTTTGATTTATTTTTGCTACTATTTTGTTGAGTATTTTTGCATCTATGTTCATCAGGGATATTGGTCTGTAATTTTCTTTTTTTGTTGTGTCTTTGCCTGGTTTTGGTATTAGAGTGATGCTGGCCTTGTAGAATGAGTTTGGAAGTATTCCCCCCTTTTCTACTTTTTGCAAAACTTTAAGGAGGATGGGTATTAGGTCTTCAACAAATATTTGATAAAATTCAGCAGTGAAGCCATCTGGTCCAGGAGTTTTGTTCTTAGGTAGTATTTTGATTACCAATTCAATTTCATTGCTGGTAATTGGTCTAATCAGATTTTCTGTTTCTTCTTGGGTCAGCCTTGGAAGGTTGTATTTTTGTAGAAAGATGTCCATTTCTTCTAGGTTTCCCGTTTTGTTAGCATATAATTTTTCATAGTATTCTCTCATAATTCTTTGTATTTCTGTGGTGTCCATAGTGATTTCTCCTTCCTCATTTCTGATTCTGTTCATGTGTGTAGACTCTTTTTTTCTTGATAAGTCTGGCTAGGGGTTTACCTATTTTGTTTATTTTCTGGAAGAACCAGCTCCTGGTTTTATTGATTCTTTCTATTGTTTTATTCTTCTCGATTTTATTTATTTATGCTCTAATCTTTATTATGTCCCTCCTTCTACTGACTTTGGGCCTCATTTGTTCTTCTTTTTCTAGTTTTGTTAATTGTGAGTTTATAGACTGCTCATATGGGATTGTTCTTCTTTCCTGAGGTAGGCCTGTATTGCAATATACTTTCCTCTTAGCACAGCTTTGCTGCGTCCCACAGATTTTGCGGTGTTGAATTATTGTTTTGATTTGTCTCCGTATATTGCTTGATCTCTGTTTTTATTTGGTCATTGATCCATTGATTATTTAGGAGCATGTTATTAAGCCTCCATGTGTTTGTGGACTTTTTCATTTTCTTTGTGTAATTTATTTCTAGTTTCATACCTTTGTGATCTGAGAAGCTGGTTGGTACAACTTCAATCTTTTTTAATTTACTGAGGCTCTTTTTGTGGCCTAGTATATGATCTATTCT
Organism: Smutsia gigantea; assembly: GCA_032199065.1. NCBI lineage: Eukaryota > Metazoa > Chordata > Mammalia > Pholidota > Manidae > Smutsia > Smutsia gigantea. Next base: position 37,699 of record JAVSCE010012138.1, read on the forward strand.
TGAAAATGTTCCATGTGCACTTGAGAAGAATGTGTATCCTGTTGCTTTTGGATGGAGTGTTCTGTAGATGTCCGTTAGGTCCATCTGTTCTAATATATTGTTCAGTGCCTCTGTGCCCTTTCTTATTTTCTGTCTGGTTGATCTGTTCTTCAGAGTGAGTGGTGTGTTGAAGTCTCCTAAAATGAATCCATTGCATCCTATTACCCCTTTAATTATGTTAGTATTTGTTTCACATATGTAAATGATCCTGTGTTGGTTGCATAGATATTTATAATGGTTATATCCTCTTGTTGGACTGACCGCTTTATTATTATGTAATGTCCTTCTTTGTCTCTTCTTACTTTCTTTGTTTCGAAGTCTATTTTGTCTGATACAAGTACTGCAACTCTTCCTTTTTTCTCTGTATTAGTTGCATGAAACATCTTTTTCCACCCCTTTACTTTCAGCCTGTATATGTCTTTGGGTTTGAAGTGAGTCTCTTGTTGGCAATATATAGATGGGTCTTGTTTTTTATCCATTCAGTGACTCTATGTCTTTTGATCGGTGCATTCAGACAATTTACATTTAGGGTGATTATCGATAGGTATGTATTTATTGCCATTGCAGGCTTTAGATTCGTGGTTACCAAAGGTTCAAGGGCAATTCCTTTACTATCTAACAGTCTGTTTTAACTCACTATGCTATTACAAACACAATCTAAAGGTTCTTTTTTTTTTCTCTTTTTTCTTCCTCCTCCATTCTTTATATATTAGGTATCATATTCTGTACTCCTTGTCTATCCCTTGATTGATTTTGGGGATAGTTGATTTGAATTTGCATCTGCTTAGTATTTAATTGTTTTACTTTGCTGTGGTTTTATTTGCCCTGGTGACAGCTATTTAGCCTTATTAGCACTTCCATCTATAGCAGTCCATCCAAAATGCACTGTAGAGGTGGTTTGTGGGAAGTAAATCCTCTCACCTTTTGCTTATCTGAAAATTGTTTAATCCCTCCTTCAAATTTAAATGATTTTCTTGTCAGGTACAGTTATCTTGGTTTGAGGCCCTTCTGCTTCATTGCATTAAATGTTTCATGCCCCTCCCTTCTGAACTGCAGGGTTTCTGTTGAGAAGTCTGGTGATAGCCTGATGGGTTTTCCTCTGTATGTGACGTTTTTTTCTCTCTCCAGCTGCTTTTAAAAGTCTGTCCTTATCCTTGATCTTTGCCATTTTAATTACTATATGTCTTGGTGTTGTCTTCCTTGGGTACCTTGTGTTGGGAGATCTGTGCACCTCCATGACCTGAGATACTATCTCCTTCCCTAGATTGGGGAAGTTTTCAGAAATTACCTGCTCAAAGACACTTTCTATTCCTTTTTCTCTCTCTTTTTCTTCTGGTACCCCTACAATGCGAATATTGTTCTGTTTGGATTGGTCACACAGTTCTCTCAATATTCTTTCATTCTTAGAGATCCTTTTTTCTCTCTGTGCCTCAGCTTCTTTGTATTCCTCTTCTCTAATTTCTATTCCATTTACTGTCTCTTCTACTACATCTAATCTGCTTTTAAATCTCTCCATTGTATGTTTCATTTCATATGGACTTTCTTAATGATTGAATCTCCATCCTAAATTCGTCCCTGAGTTCTTGAATATTTTTCTGTACCTCCATGAGCTTGTTTATGATTTTTATTTTGAACTCTCAGGAAGATTGCTGAGTTCAGTTTCATTTGGCCCTTTTTCTGGTGTTCGTGAGATTTTTGTTTCAACCAGGTTCCTTTGAGGTTTCATATTTGTATGTGGCGCCCTCTAGTGCCCAGAATCTCTAGTCTCTGGATCTCCTCAGCCCCTGGAGTGATGTCGGGCGTCGTAGGGGAGTGGTCCTGGTGCCTGAGAGGAGGAAAGAGCTGTTTCCTGCTTCCGGGCTGCAGTGCCTGTCTCCACTGTCAGAACCAGTGCGTTGGCACACAGGTGTAAGCCTCTGTGCTTTGTATCTGTAGCTGCTGTAGGTGGGGCCTCCCTCTGGCTGGCCTGACACCAGGGCAAGGACTGCTGGTTTGTGAGCTGGTGCTGGCAGGCCAGGAGAATGGCGCAGCAGGCTGTGTATCACAGTGGGGGGCCTCGGAGCTGAGTAGCCAGCCATGGGGATGGAGCTCCTGAGGCTCCTAAAAGTTCCCAACCTGCTGGGCAGAGTGTGGCCAGACAACCTTGTCCACCTATCCCTTCTCCTGTACAGCAAGCTCAGTGCAAACCCCACCCCTTCAGCAGCTCTCTCATTGCCAGGAAGCCTCTCAGACCACCCACCTTTCCTTTGTCCCAGAGCAGCCAGATGTGGATTCCTGTCCTCCACAGATGGCTGGAATCTCAGTCTCTCCAAGTATTCTGCCTGTCTTAGCTTTCCAACCCCACTAATCTCCAGAGCACCATGCAATGTAGGTTTGTGCTCCCAAAGCAGATCTCCAGGTCTGGGTGTTCAGTAGTCCTAAGATTCCACCCCGTCCCTGCTCTGTTTATTTTCCTCCCACCGGTGACCTGTGGTGAGGGAAGGACTTGGGTCCTGCCAGATCAAAGCTTTGGTATATTACCATGTTTCATGAGGTCTGCTCTGTTCTCCAGGTGTATGCAGTCTGTTGCAGCCTTCTTTCCTGTTGCTCTTTTAGGATTAGTTGTATTAACTATATTTTCATGATATATGTGGTTTTGGGAGGAGTTCTCTGTCTCACCTCTCACACTGCCATCTTGAATCACTTTCCCATGTAGAGTATTTACATTTCAAAGACAGAGGGAAAGAATGAAAGCTCCTCTAAGAAGGACTTTTGTTTCCTAAAGCTGAAAACTTTTACAATACTTATAAGTCTTTTGAGATAAATAGGGGAAGTTTGGGAACTGGTAAAAAGCCAGACGAGTTTTCAACTGTTTCTAGAGAAGATAAGGGCATTGATTTTTGCAGCTAATTGTGTTGCAGCCTAAATATTACCAAGAAACTGATCTGACCATCTAACCATATAATTTTCACTTTGCTTCCCCCTTTCCCTAGTTTAATTTAGCTTAGGGGATAAGCCCTAAAAAATTAAAAGAAATCCCTTTAAATGTCTTTTTATGGAAGCTTCATGCAAAGAAAGCAGAGCTCAGAACTGACAGGAACTTACCTATGGCCCTTGGAAATGGTGAGAAAGACAGAAAACTCAAAAGTGTTTGTGGACACCATGCCCGTGTTTCTAACTGTCTTGAATACCACCAGAAGGTTCCTTTGATCCCACCAGTGCCACAAAATCTATTAAAAAACAAAATTCAACAGTAAATTTGAAGATCTAATTTGCTTTATTCATTGACTCATGAATCAGGTAACATTCTATCTAGCAAATGGAAAGAAACTCTGAAGACCTATAGAAATGAAAGGTTTTTAAAGGAAAAAATGGAGCAGAAAAAGGAAGTTAATTAGCAAAGAGAACATTATTTCAGGCAAGGCCACCTTCAAGGCGGACAGTTTATAAAATGTGAGAAAATATATGCAAAATAAATATCCAAGAAAGGACGGGTATCTATAATATGTAAACAACACTCGAAACTCAATACTAAAGAAACAAACAATCCATTTAGAAAATGGGCAAAAGATACAAACAGACAGTTCCCGAAAGAGGATATAGAGATGGCAAATTAGTACATGAAAGGGTGTTCAACATCATTAGTCACTGGGGAAATATAAATTAAAATCACAATGCAATGTCCCTACACACCTATTAGAATGGCTAAAATAAAAAATAGTGACAACACTAAATGCTAGTGAGGATGCAGAGAAACTGGTTTACTCTTACACTGCTCTTGGGAGCATAAAATGGTACAGCCACTGTGGAAAATAGTTTGGCAATTTCTTAAATAACTAAATATGCAGCAATCCAGCAATTGCACTCCTAGGGATTTATCCCAGAGAAATGAAGATTTATGTTTACACAGAAATCTCCATGCAGTTGTTTACAGCAGCTTTATTCATAATAGCCAAGAACTAGGAGAAATCCACGTCTTTCAATGGGGTGAATAGTTATATCCATTATCAATCTACCTACTTCTCTATATATGTATCTCCATGGAATACATTTCAGCAATAAATAAAATAAACTATAGATAACATATAACAACCTGAATGAATCTCCAGAGGATTCTGAGTGAAAAAGAGCCAATCCCAAAAGGTAACATACTATATAATTCTGTTTATAGAACATTCTTGAAATGACAAATTATAGAAATAGAGAACAGATTAGTGATTGCCAAGCATTAAGCAGGGGAAGGAGCTTAGCTGGAAGTGGGTGTGGCTAGAAAAGGACAGCATCCACATGGTTCTGGAAATGTTCTGTATCTTGATGGCATCAATGCCAATATTCTGGTTGTGATATTGTACTATAGTTTACCAGGCTGTTACCATGGGGATGTCCTGGGTAAAAGGTACTCAAGAACGATCTGTATTATTTCTTTTTTTTTTTTATTAAGGTATTATTGATACACACTCTTATGAAGGTTTCACATGAAAAAACAATGTGGTTACTACATTTACCCATATTATCAAGTCCCCACCCATACCCCAATGCAGTCACTGTCCATCAGTGTAGTAAGATGCCACAGATTCACTGTTTGCTTTCTCTGTGCTGCACTGTTTTCCCCGTGATCCCTCACACCATGTGTACTAAACATAACACCCCTCAATACCCTTCTCCCCCCTTCCCCACCCGCCCTCCCACACCGCTTCCCTTTGGTAACCACTAGTTCCTTCTTGGAGTCTCTGAGTCTGCTGCTATTTTGTTCCTTCAGTTTTGCTTTGTTGTTATACTCCACAAATGAGGGAAATCATTTGGCACTTGTCTTTCTCAGCCTGGCTTATTTCAATGAGCATAATATCCTTCAGCCCTATCCATGTTGTTGCAAATGGTAGTTTGTTTCTTTCTTGTGTCTGAGTAGTATTCCATTGTGTATATGTACCACCTATTCTTTATCCATTCATGTACTGATGGACACTTAGGTTGCTTCCATATTTTGGCTACTGTAAAAAGTGCTGCGATAAACATAGGGGTGCATATGTCTTTTTGAATCTGAGAACTTGTATTCTTTAGGTAAACTACAAAGAGTGGGATTCCCGGGTCAAATGGTATTTGTATTTTTAGGTTTTTGAGGAACCTCCATATTGCTTTCCACAATGGTTGAACTAGCTTACATGCCCACCAGCAGTGTAGGAGGGTTCCCCTTTCTCTGCATCCTCGCCAGCATTTGTTGTTTACTCTTTTCGATGCTGGCCATCCTTACTGGTGTGAGGTGATACCTCATTGTGGTTTTAATTTGCATTTCCCTGATGATTAGTGATTTGGAGCACCTTTTCATGTGTCTGTTGGCCATCCGAATTTCTTCTTTGGAGAACTGTCTCTTCATATCATCTGCCCATTTTTTAATCGGGTTATTTGCTTTTTGGGTGTTGAGGCATGTGGGTTCTTTATATATTTTGGATGTTAACCCCTTGTCGGATATGTCATTTACAAAAATATTCTTCCATACTGTAGGATGCCTTTTTGTTCTGTTGATGGTGTTCTTTGCCATACAGAAGCTTTTTAGTTTGATGTAGTCCCATGAGTTCATTTTTGCTTTTGTTTCCCTTGCTTGAGGAGATGCGTTCAGGAAGGAGTTGCTCATGCTTATATTCAGGAGATTTTTGCCTATGTTGTCTTCTAAGAGTTTTATGGTTTCATGACTTACATTCAGGTCCTTGATCCATTTTGAGTTTACTTTTGTGTATGGGGTTAAACAATAATCCAGTTCATTCTCTTGCATGTAGCTGTCCAGTTTTGCCAACACCAGCTGTTGAAGAGGCTGTCATTTCCCAATTGTATGTCCATGGCTCCTTTATCATATATTATTTGACCATATATGTTTGGGTTTATATTAGAGCTCTCTAGTCTGTTCCATTGGTCTATGGGTCTGTTCTTGTGCCAGTACCAAATTGTCTTGATTACTGTGGCTTTGTAGTAGAGCTTGAAGTTGGGGAGTTTAATCCCCCCAGCTTTATTCTTCCTTCTCAGGATTGTTTTGGCTATTCGGGGTCTTTTATGGTTCCATATGAATTTTAGAACTATTTTCTCTAGTTTGTTGAAGAATGCTATTGGTATTTTGATAGGAATTGCATTGAATCTGTAGATTGCTTTAGGCAGGATGGCCATTTTGACAATATTAATTCTTCTTATCCATGAGCATGGGATGTGTTTCCATTTATTGGTATCTTCTTTAATTTCTCTCATGAGTGTCTTGTAGTTTTCAGAGTATAGGTCTTTCACTTCCTTGGTTAGGTTTATTCCTAGGTATTTTATTCTTTTTGATGCAACTGTGAATGGAACTGTTTTCCTGATTTCTCTCTCTGCTAGTTCATTGTTAGTGTATAGGAATGCCATAGATTTCTGCGTATTAATTTAGTATCCTGCAACTTTGCTGAATTCAGATATTAGATCTAGTAGTTTTGGAGTGGATTCTGTAGGCTTTTTTATGTACAATATCATGTCATCTGCAAACAGGGACAGTTTGACTTCTTCCTTACCAATCTGGATGTCTTTTATTTCTTTGTGTTGTCTGATTGCCATGGCTAGGACCTCCAGAACTATGTTGAATAAAAGTGGGGAGAATGGGCATCCTTGTCTTGTTTCCAATCTTAAAGGAAAAGCTTTCCTTTCAGCTTCTCGCTGTTAAGTATAATGTTGGCTCTGGGTTGGTCATATATGGCCTTTATTATGTTGAGGTACTGCCCTCTATACCCATTTTGTTGAGAGTTTTTATCATGAATGGATGTTGAATTTTGTCAAATGCTTTTTCAGCATCTATGGAGATGATCATGTGATTTGTGTCTTTCTTTTTGTTGATGTGGTGGATGATGTTGATGGATTTTCAAATATTGTACCATCCTTGCATCCCTGGAATAAATCCTACTTGATCATGATGGATGATCTTTTTGATGTATTTTTGAATTCAGTTTGCTAATATTTTGTTGAGTATTTTTGCATCTATGTTCATCAGGGATATTGGTCTGTAATTTTCTTTTTTTGTTGTGTCTTTGCCCGGTTTTGGTATTAGAGTGATGCTGGCCTCATAGAATGAGTTTGGAAGTATTCCCTCTTCTTCTACTTTTTGGAAAACTTTAAGGAGGATGGGTATTAGGTTTTCACTAAATGTTTGATAAAATTCAGCAGTGAAGCCATCTGGTCCAGGAGTTTTGTTCTTGGGTAGATTTTTGATTACCAGTTCAATTTCATTGCTGGTAATTGGTCTAATCAGATTTTCTGTTTCTTTCTGGGTCAGCCTTGGAAGATTGTATTTTTGTAGAGAGATGTCCATTTATTCTAGGTTATCCAGTTTCTTAGCATATAATTTTTCATAGTATTCTCTAATAATTCTTTGTATTTCTGTGGTATCTGTCGTGATTTTTCCTTTCTCATTTCTGATTCTGTTTATGTGAGTTGACTCTCTTTTTTTCTTGATAAGTCTGGCTAGGGGTTTATCTATTTTGTTTATTTTCTTGAAGAACCAGCTCTTGCTTTCATTGATTCTTTCTATTGTTTTATTCTTCTCGATTTTATTTATTTCTGCTTTAATCTTTATTATGTCCCTCCTTCTACTGACTTTGGGCCTCATTTGTTCTTCTGTTCTAGTTTTGTTAATTGAGTTTAGACTGCTCATATGGGATTGTTCTTCTTTCCTGAGGTAGGCCTGTATTGCAATATACTTTCCTCTTAGCACGGCCTTTGCTACGTCCCACAGATTTTGTGGTGTTGAATTATTGTTGTCATTTGTCTCCATGTATTTCCTGATCTCTGTTTTTATTTGGTCATTGATCCATTGGTTATTTAGAGCATGTGGTGAAGCATCCATGTATTTGTCGCATTTTTTATTTTCTTTGTGTAATTTATTTCTAGTTTCATACCTTTGTGATCTGAGAAGCTGGTTGGTACAATTTCAATCTTCCTGAATTTACCAAGGCTCTTTTTGTGGCCTAGCATATGATCTATTCTTGAAAATGTTCCATGTGTACTTGAGAAGAATGTGTATTCTGCTGCTTTTGGGTGTAGAGTTCTGTAGATGTCTGTTAGGTCCATCTGTTCTATTGTGTTGTTCAGTGCCTCTGTCTCCTTACTTATTTTCTGTCTGGTTGATCTGGCCTTCAGAGTGAGTGGAGTGTTGAAGTCTCCTAGAATGAATGTGTTGTATTCTATTTCCCCCTTTAATTCTGTTAGCATTTGTTTCACATATGTAGGTGCTCCTGTGTTGGTTGTATAGATATTTATAATGGTTATATCTTCTTGTTGGATTGACCCTTTTATCATTATGTAATGTCCTTCTTTGTCTTTTGTGACTTTCTTTGTTTTGAAGTCTATTTTGTCTGATACAAGTACTGCAACTCCTGCTTTTTTCTCCCTATTAATCGCATGAAATATCTTTTTCCATTCCTTCACTTTCAGTCTGTGTATGTCTTTGGGTTTAAAGTGAGTCTCTTGTAGGAAGCATATAGATGGGTCTTGTTTTTTTATCCATTCAGTGACTCTATGTCCTTTGAATGATTCATTCAGTCCATTTACATTTAGGGTGATTATCAATAGGTATGTACTTATTGGCATTGTAGGCTTTAGATTCGTGGTTACCAAAGGTTCAAGGTTAACTTCCTTACTATCTAAGAGTCTAAGTTAATTCACTTAAAATGGTATTAGAAACACAATCTAAAGGTTCTTTTTTTTCTTCCTCCTTTTTCTTCCTCCTCCATTCTTTATATATTAGGTATCATATTCTGTACTCATTGTCTATCGCTTGATTGACTTTGGGGATAGTTAATTTAATTTTGCATTTGCTTAGTAATTAGCTGTTCTACTTTCTTTACTGTGGTTTTATTACCTCTGGTGACAACTATTAAACCTTAGGAGCACTTCCATCTATAGCAGTCCCTCCAAAATACACTGTAGACATGCTTTGTGGCTGTTAAATTCTCTTAGCTTTTGCTTATCTGGAAATTGTTTAATCCCTCCTTCATATTTAAATGATAATCTTGCCAGATAAAGTATTCTTGGTTCAAGGCCCTTCTGCTTCATTGCATTAAATACATCATGCCACTCCTTTCTGACCTGTAAGGTTTCTGTTGAGAAGTCTGATGATAGCCTGATGGGCTTTCCTTTGTATGTGATCTTATTTCTCTCTCTGGCTTCTTTTAATAGTCTGTCCTTATCCTTGATCTTTGCCATTTTAATTACTGTATGTCTTGGTGTTGTCTTCCTTGGGTCCCTTATGTTGGGAGTTCTATGCGTCTCCACGGCCTGAGAGACTATCTTCTTCCCCAGATTGGGGAAGTTTTCAGCAATTACCTCCTCAATGACACTTTCTATCCCTTTTTCTCTCTCTTCTTCTTCTGGTACCCCTCTAATGCGAATATTGTTCCAATTTGATTGGTCACAGAGTTCTCTCAATATTATTTCATTCTTAGAGATCCTTTTTTCTCTCTGTGCCTCAGCTTCTTTGTATTCCTCTTCTCTAGTTTCTATTTCATTTATCATCTCCTCCACCATATCCAATCTGCTTTTAATACCCTCCATTGGGCTCTTCAACGATTGAATCTCCGACCAGAATTCATTCCTGAGTTCTCGAATATCTTTCCGTACCTCCATGAGCATGTTCATGATTTTTATTTTGAATTCCCTTTCAGGAAGAGTCCTGAGGTCGATGTCATTTAAATATTTCTCAGGAGTAGTATTAATAATTTTACTCTGAACCAGGTTCTTTTGGCATTTCATATTTGCGTATGGTGCCCTCTAGTACCCAGAAGCTCTATTCCCTGGAGCTGCTCAGCCCCTGAAGCAATGTCGGGGGTCACAGGGGAGTGGTATTGGTGCCTGGGGGGAGGAAAGAGCTGTTTCCTGCTTCCCGGCTGCTATGCCTGTCTCCACTGCCTGAACCAGTGGGCCGAGCGCATAGGTATAAGCCTCTATGCTTTGTGTTTGTAGTTGCTGTAGACAGATCTTCCCTCTGGCTGGGCTAACGCCAGGGTAGGGTTTGCCGGTTTGCGAGCCAGGTGGGGCTGGCTGGGAGAAAGGCACAGTAGGCTGCGTATCACAGAGATGGTCCTTGGAGCTATGTAGCCAGCCAGGGAGCTGGAGCACCTGAAGATCGTCTAAGGGGGAGATTTCTTTTTCCTCCTTATATATGAGAGTCTATATGGCAAAGCTCCCTACCTGCTGGGCAGAGTGCACCTGGAGAATTTTGTCTACTGTCCTCTGTCATGAGCAGTAAGCTCTGTGCAATCCTTGCTCCTTTAGCAGCCCTCTTGCTAAGGGCTTCCTTTTTAAGAAGTCTCTCAGACTGCCCGCCTTCCTTTTGTCCCAGAGCAGCCAGATATGGATCCCTGTTTTCCACAGCAGCTGGAATCTCAGTCTCTCCAGGAATTCTGGCTGTCTTAGCTTTCCAACACCATAATCACGAGAGTATCATGCAAGCACCATGACTTGTAGGTTTGTGCTTCCAGAGCAGATCTCCAGCAGTCCCAGGCCTCCACTCCCTCCCTGCTCAGGTTCTCTTCCTCCTGCAGGTGAGCTGGGGTGGGGGAAGGGCTTGGGTCCACTGGGCCATAGCTTCGGTACGTTACCCTGTTATGTGAGGTGTGCTCTTTTCTCCAGGTGTATGCAGTCTTGCACAGTCCTCTTTCCTGTTGCTCTTTCAGGATTAGTTGTATTAATTATATTTTTGTATTATATGTGGTTTTAGGAGGAAGCCTCTGTGTCACCTCTCATGCCACCATCTTTAATCCCTTGTATTATTTCTTACACTTCTCTCAAAGTAAAAGGTTTATTTTAAAAAATTACAAGAATAATAATATTAGCTTTCATAACCTCAAAACAAGACAAACAAAAAGAATGAAGAAGCTCCCCATACATATATGCCTAGAAGGATGTCAAAGCATATGTTGTTAAGTGTAAAGAGTAAGCTATATATGCAGTGTAATCCAATTTTAATTTAAAAATTGTGTGTGTGTGAATATGTTTGCATGAGCAAAGAAAAAAGCATGGAGGAATCCACACCAAACTGTTTACAGCAGTATTAGATAGGTGAGCAAGGGAAAAAGGAGCTGCTGAATCTGTATAATTTTTGTGGATCAAATAACTAACTCAAAATGCAAAGAGTACCTTAACAAACTTTATAAATGTATGAATATTTTCCATTTCATTAAAATGTATTGGTAAATATAATTTTTGGCACCAACCTAATATTCCATCACATTAATGTACTCTAGTACATGGCCATCAATTTTTTTGTCTAACATTGTTTCCTATTCACAACACTATTATTTTTATACCTACATTTTGGTTTGCATTTTTAAACTACTGTTTTAAGGATAAAGTTTGAGAAATGCAATGAAGGATATGAACTTTTAAAAATAGTTGGTATATACTGCAAGATTTCTTCCAGATAGTTTCCATCCATTTACACTAAATCTAGTTCATGTCACCATGTGCCTTTTTCAATAGCACCCCTGCCAACACTGAGTGGTATTATATTAAACTTTTTTTTTCTAATTTTATAGTTGAAAAACATATTATGGTTGTTTTAATTTGCATTTCTTTGATTCCCTGTGAGACTGAAACAATGTGCTCCTTTCTAAAAATTCTTGTCTTTTGTGTCAATGCTTTTGTTCTGTTTCTCTGATTTGATTTTCCTCCAGGAACAGCTCCGCTGCCCAACATCTCGATTCCTGACAGTGGCAGTGTCTCTCTCCCGACTCCCCAGTTTTTGAACCACAGTCAATTATTTTGCTCTACTTAATCCGTTTCCCATTGGTCACCCAGTGTTTTTCTATTTCATAGTCTTTGTTCCCATGGAAATGCCACCATCATTAGCTAAGGCCATGTGCTTCTCACCTGGATTATAGTGAAAACTTGCTAGCAAGTCTCTGCTTTGATTTCCCTTCCACCTGCTGCAGACTTTCAGAGCAATGCTGTGTGCATGTCACTCCCTAGTCCATGAGACTAAGCCAAGAGGCTTCTGTTGGACATTCATCCCCTCGACATCACTTCCCACAACTTCCCAGCTGGAAACCCCTATGCCAGGTGGTTTCCTTGCTGCTCAGATGTGATGGTTGTCTGTGCTGCTTTCCTGGAACTTTCCCCTTTTTGGATGTCCTCGCTGTTTCCCTTTCCTCTAGTCCACTGCCTATACCTCCTTTAGATTTGGTTCACTCCTGCTCTCCCCCCATGAATTTATCACCCATACCCTTAGACCTTTCACATCACCTTGCAATTGCTTTTTCAAAGCATGGGACAGCCGGGGCAAAAGGGCCCAGAAAGGGAAAAGGGAAGCAAGGAGGAAGAATGATTCTAGGGAAAGGTGGTACATTTTACTTTGAACCAAGGAGTGTTGGGTGATGACAGGACATTCAGATAGAGTTATCCCTTGGGCCACTGGAAATGTGGGCCCAGAATTGAGGAGACAGGTTAGGGCTGGGAATATCAATTTGGGAGTCATTTGCAGAGCTGACAGGGGATGCGGAAGAATTTAGAATGTCTATATAAATGGGGAAGAGGGTCCAAGGCAGAGTCCAGGGGAACACCTAAATGGAGATGTCAGAACAACCTACGATGAAGAAAAGGGGATGGTGCTTAGATACAGAGTGAATCAGAAGAGGTGAAAAAGGGGGTAGAAGCAGAGGAGGCTACTCTTTCAAGAAGTTTGGTAAATTGTGTAAGGAATGTAATAGGATTTCAGAAAAGTGGGGAATGAAACCAATGTGCAGATCCAGGGGAAAGAGCCAGTTGGGTAGGAGCCAAAGGACTGATAAAAGAGAGTGGGTGAGGGCCAGTGCACCGGGGAGAGTGTGTCCAGAACTACAGGATTTCTGGAAAGGCCTCCTGAAGATGATGACAGTGAGCAGTGGGGGAGAGGACTGTGAGGTCTGGAAGATGAGAGAAGGGAGAATGCCTGGCCAATGTGACATCCAGTCTCCTGCACTGAGATGAAGATAGTGAGAGGGCGTATGTTGGCTCAGGGAGGCAGAGGTAGTGCCCAGGGGGTTGAGGGTAGGGGCTTCATCTCAGCCATCTTCACTCACCCCATCCCTCATTCTAAGTAGAAAACTGTGTTTGCTGTGCAGTGTTAGCTTCTGAAGTTCTCCTCTACAGGAATTCTGAAGCAGCTGCTACACCCAGAACACAGGTAGCTAAAGAGAACTTCTTCCGGGAGATGGTTATTAGATACTAAATGAGAGACTGGAGGGAACCACATGTCCATGTCTGAAAAACTTTCCAGAGACAGTTCTCAGAGTGTACCCAACAGGCCTGAAATGAATTCTGGCTCCACCACTTAGGAGTCAAAATTCAAAAGGTAGACAAGGTTATATAGGGAAAAGCTCCGCCTCCCATACCTGTCTCATGGGTATTCATTTCCTCTCCCAGAGGCAAACAAGGTTACCATTTTCCTATGTTTACTTCTAGAAATAATTGTTCGTATTCAAGGCAAATAGACAGAGAAATAGATTTCCCTCTTCTTCTTAAAGAAATGGTAGCTTGGTGATGGACGGTGACTGTAATGGGGTTGGTGGGGGGGACCTGATGAAGGGGTAGTTTAATAACCGTAATATTGCACATGTAATTGTAGATTAATGATAATAAAATAAATTATATTAAAAAAAAAAGAAATGGTAGCTTGGTTAATATCTTGCTTTGTTCAGTTAATGGTGTTTCTTAGGCATTATTCCATCTCAGAATATAAAGGGTTTCCTCATTCCACTGAACAGGAGGACTGTAATTGACTTAACCTGTCTTCTCCCAGTTAACCTGACATTTGGTTTTGTATGTGCATTTGTGATTCTGGTACCTATTACAAATTGCCTTCCAAAGAAATTGTACTGGTTTATGTTCCTGCCGACAATATGTAAGAGTTTGGGCAACTACTTAATCTCTCCAAGCCTCAGCTTCCTTATCTGCAGAATAAGCAAAGCAGTGCTGATTTCTTGGAATTGTTGTGAAGATGACTTGAGACAATGCATATAAAGCATTTGGCATGTAGGAGTTGGTAATCTGTAAATAAGGATATTGTTTTATTTTGGATTAGTGAGGTAGGGTCCTGGCTAGGTACATGAATGCGATGGAACCTCCTTACTAGTCTAGGGTTCTTTGATTAGGGCAAGGAGCAGATTCTGCAAGACATTAGCAACTCAGATCAGACAAGTGTGGACACTGCTCTCGCTGGGGCTGCCATGTCTCCAGGGTACCCCAACTCCCCCATATGGCTTCTACTCCCAGGTTCCTCCAGGCTGAAAACTCGAGTTGAGACAAAAAAAATCCTGTGGGACCAGGGATCATTTCCTCTGCTCATCAAGGACCTTGAAATAACAGACTCAGGGACTTACATCTGTGAAGTCGAAGACAGGAAGATCGAGGTGGAATTGCTGGTGTTCAGATGTGAGTGGGGTGGGCCTCACACGAAGACACCTCCAACGAACGTCGGTCCTAGCTCCCACCCCACACCAAAACCAGGGCCTGAGCTGGTCCAGACTCAGACCAGTCTGGCCACCATGTCTCCTCACACTCTCCTCAGGTCCCGCAGGGGGAGGGGAAGGGGGAAGAGAAGGGAAGGGGCCAGAAGGAGGGAGAGAGACAGGGAGGAGAGGAGGGTGGGTGAGGAGGGGACATGGAGCCCTTCCTGGGGCAGGGGCAGGGGCAGGGTAATGGAGAGATGCTCTTGGTTCCCAGCTTCTTCCCTTCTCCTTGGGGATGATGTGTGTGTGACACAGGTGACCTGGTCCCTCCACAGTGACCGCCAGCCCCAACACTGGCAGCAACATCCGCCTGCTGGCAGGGCAGAGCCTGACCCTGACCCTGGAGACCCCGCCTGGTAGTAATCCTTCAGTGCAATGGAAAGGTCCATGGAATAAAAGCAAAACCGGGATCAAGAGCCTCTCACTGTCCCAGCTGGGGTTGCAGGAGAGTGGCACCTGGACATGCACCGTCTCCCAGAACCAGAAGACACTGGTGTTCAAAGTAAACATCTTGGTGCTGGGTAAGAGGAGCCCCTCCCCCTGCAGTATCCCCCAGCCTCAGTGGCCACAGACCTTCTCTGATGTCACTGCTCTGCCCCAGGGCTGGTGCTGGGGGATGGGGGAGGCTCGGACCGGCCCCTGAGAGCTGAAGCCCCTCCTGAGGGGTACACTGGGCCCTCTCTTCCTCAGGGTGCTGAACCTGGAGGAAGGAAGGGACAGGGGATGTAAGGATGTAGGGGGCCCCACAGGAGCAATGTGCAGGGCATCTATTTTCTTTGTTGCCTCAGTTCCCCACTCCCACCAAGCTGGCATCTCCACTGACTCAGGGAGTCTAACACCAGCAAGCCAGTCAGAGTGAAATTCCGCATTGCACCTCTAGAAGCCTGAACTAGGACCTGGGGGGAACCAACAGCCTAGAATGCAGGTCCTACTCCCACCCCCACCCCATCCTGTCCTCCAGTGCTTATGTGACACAAGGGATAGGGTGGTGTGGTGGTTAGTGCCTGGACCAGATTTAAATCCTGGCTCTGACCTAATCCTACAATCTTGGGCAAGTTACTGAACCTCTGTGCCTCAGTTTCTGCATCTGTAATGTGATGCTCACGGTGATAGTACCTACCTTGTAAGGTTTTAGTGAGAATTAATGCATATCACACATTTAGAACAGTGCCTGGCACATAGGAGCCCAATGTAAATATTTGCTCCTGTCTTGGGAAGGGTGATAAATTATGCAACTAAGTAGTGGGGGCCAAATGCCTGCTGCCCCAGGGAACCTGAGGAAGGCGAGGGCCCCTGTGACTGGGCTGTCCCGGGGGGGATTTTCAGAGGAGCCATGGGAACATGCTGGAGAGACTACAGAGGTTTGGAGAAGATAGGAATTTAGGGGCCTCAGATGGCAGCCTAGGTGTTTGGGCTCAGCTGGACCCCCCCCCCACCTCTGCCATCCCCACTGCACGCCTACCCCACCCTGTATGTCTTCTTCCCATCTCCTTCCAACTGGGTTCTCTCCCTTCCCACCGTCAGCATTTCGGAAGCATTCTACTGTGGTCTTTGCAAAAGAGGGGGAGCCGGCAGCGTTCTCCTTCCCACTTACCTTTGAAGACGAGAGCCTGAGAGGGGAGCTGAGGTGGCAGGTGGTGGGGGCCTCCACCCCTCAGTCCTGGGTCACCTTCTCCTTGGAGAACAAGAAGGTGTCTGTGAAAAAGGTTTGCCCAGACCTCAAGCTCCAGATCGGGGAGGCGCTCCCACTCCGCTTCACTCTGCCCCAGGCTTCACATCGCCATGCTGGTTCTGGAAACCTGACCCTGGTTCTTGCTGAGGGGCAGTTGCACCAGGAAGTGAACCTCATGGTGATGAGAGGTGAGGAGCTGGGCTGGGGGGTGGGCAGGGGCAAGTGGTGGAGGGGCCTGACCCGGGGCTCCCTCCAAGCAGGACAGGCCCCAAAAGGGATGCCTAGGCCCTGACTGCCTGGTGGAGCTGATCGAGAGCTCTGTGGTCTGGGGGCTGATTCTGAACTGAGACTGGAATCCATTTGTCTTTCCCTAACATCCATGAGCCGGCCTGGGGCTCCTCTAAGAACCCCAGGAGGGAACCTACTGAGAACCAGAACTCTGGTTCTTCCAGGGCCCACCCCTATACGACCCAGCTAAGCCCCCACACTGTGGGTCTGCTTTCTCCTGCATGACAAAATCTGCACTTCATAGGACAGTGATGATGATGTCAGGTGCTGCACTGAGTTCTTTACTTACCTCCTCAGTCATCATAGTGACTCCCCAGATAATAATGGCGAATACTTGATGCTTACTTAGTACATGCCAGGTCCCATTCAAGAGCTTTACATGTATTTGTGCATTTAGTTATTCTCTGGGGCTCTGGCCGTCAAGTCACTTACAGAACACGATGTAAGCAGTGGGGCTGGGATTCAAATCCAAGACTGGCAGACCTCAAAAGCTGCACTTTCTCTATTATAACTACATGAAAATGTGCTCTGAGAGGCTCAAAGAGGGACATGCACGTAAAGCATCACTTTGATTTTTCTACTTAATGCCCTTAGAGCATCGAGTTGCAGGGAACCCAGAGGTCCAGGCTCCCAGCCTCAGGCTCTTGTCCCTCTGCAGTGACTAAGTCCCAGGACATTTTGGCCTGTGAGGTGCTGGGACCCACCTCCCCTGAGCTGACGCTTAGCTTGAGCCTGGAGAACCAGACTGCAAACGTCATCAATCAGCAGAAGCTGGCGCAGGTGTCAAACCCTGAGGTGGGGGCGTGGCAGTGCGTACTGAGTGACAAGGACAAAGTGCTGCTGAAATCCCAGGTCGAGGGTGAGTGAGGATCCCCGTTCCATGGCCTAACCCCAAGCCCTGCCTCCTCAGCTCTCCCGGGGTTGGCAGAGACCACCCAGAGTCCGCCCCCCACACCACAACCATTCCTGAGACGGGAGGGTATCTGTGTAGTGCCTCCAGTCAGGGGAGATGAGGTGAGGTGAGGTGTGGTTCCCGTCTGTAGCCCTACAAGTTTCCAGCTCCTTGAGGTCTCCAGCCCAGAAAGTGGGCACAACTGGCCAAGAGCTCCCCGACCCCAGCCCCTCTCCAGACAGGCGTGCACATATGCACACGCAGGGCACAACAGTGTGCATCGCTGTCTCTAGCTCCCCAGAGTGCCCTGTGGACTCAAAACCTTAAAACCCCTTCCCAGCCTTTCCCCTCCAGCCCTGGTGGACTGTGAGGACCCTGCCCACCCTGCCCACTCTCCCAGCCCACGGATCAGACCCAGATGTGGTTGGGCAGTGAGGCCTTAGCTGTCCCTGACGGAGGGTGGTGAGGCTGAACACACCTCTTTCTGGCAGTTTCATCCACAGCGCTCACCAGGGTCTCACTGAAGCTCCTGGCTGCGGTGCTGGGTGGGATCGCAGGCCTGCTTTTCACTGGGTTCTTCATCTTCTGCTGTGTTAAGTGCTGGCACCGCAGGGTGAGTGAGCCTCCCCAGACGCCCCTCGGCCCCCGTAAGGCACCGGAGCACCCTGCATGAAGTTTGTACACCAAGGGTATCCTGTATACGTGACCTGTTCCTGTTCTGGCTCCCTCTGCCCACCACGGGGTTCCCTCAGTGCAGACCGGGCCCTGCCCCTGACCCCCCATGGAAGGAAGGAGAGGAAGGAGCAGAGCTCATTCTGGGACCTATGGCCTCAGCCACAGTGACTGCTTCTGCTCTCCCAGCCTTCCCCCTCCTGCCTCCAAGGGGCACCTCCCTTCTGGAGGCCTGGGGCCCTTTTGACTCCCTTCCTTCTTCCCGACAGCGCCAGGCAGAGCGGATGTCTCAGATCAAGAGACTCCTCAGTGAGAAGAAGACCTGCCAGTGTCCCCAGTAAGGAACTGGGGGAGACAGGGAAGGGGTGAAAGGAAGAGAGAGGAGGAAGTAGACAAGGGGGGGAAGACAGGGAAGGGAGGAGGGGTGCAGGTGAGGAGACAGGGCTAAAGGAGGTGGGGAGGGGAGCAGGGCGAGAGGGAAGGCAGAGGAGGTGGGAAGCAGGCAGAGAGCGGAGGCAGAAGGAAGAAGCAGCTGGCCTGTGATATTCCTGCATGTGGTACAGCAGCTGTGGCCCAGAGGCCATCACTGCCCTGGAAGAGAAAAGTGGGGCGGCGGAGCCATGGAGAATGCAGAGGAGCTGAGGAACAGACCTGCTCCTCTTCTTTCTTTCTCCAGCCACTTCCAGAAAACATGTAATCTCATTTGAGGCACCGGGCAGGGAGCTTTCCACACTTGCGCCCTCCCCAGCTGTCTTCCCTGCAGTTTCGTGTTGGGCTCCTGGGCCTGCGGACCAGATGAATGTAGCAGATCCCAGCGCCTCTGGCCATCTCCTGCTTCCTGTCCACAGCTGGCAGTTGGTCTTCCTCTTCCAGAGGCTCACTCATACCACTTCCTCCCCATTTCTTTTTCACCCAAGCCCCAGCCCTTCTTTATTTCTTCTCAGCTTTCCCCCTTGCTGCCCACTTGTCTCCCAGGGGAGCCACGGGACCAGTCCTGCTTGGCCTGGGGGGTGAAGTTGGGTGTCTGAAGCACAGGACTGCCATTGTATGGGAGAGGAACTGGAGCCAGAGAGGGCAGGGACTACCCCAAGATCACACAGCCGGTCAAGGACAGATCCAGACCCAAAGCCTCCTGACTGCCAGTCCCCAGTGCTCCATTCTACCTGCCTCTCCTCCTGTTGGCAGGGCTGCAGGCCCACATCCTGCACCCCTGGACACACACCCCCTCTCCCCCCCCTAAACAGTCCACACTTGTGCAGACAATTCCTTATCACCCCAGCAGCATGCCTCAATTTATAAACCAGTGTCACATCCTTTGTCTATTTTTTGAACCTGATGAAAATCCTACAAGGCTGGTAGTAACAGGACTGAAATTAGTATCTCCACTTTATAGACCAGAAATGGAACTCGGTGAGGTCATGATTCCCAAGGCCATGCAGCTAGTAAATGCTGGAGTCAGGACTAGCCCAGGTCTCTTAACCCCTAGTTCCACCGTTGTTTCTGCAACATGGGGACAATGCCACACAGTCTCTGTAGCTGGTTAGTCATCAATGCCCACTACATACCTCTGGATTCAGAGAAGCACACCACCACAGGGAAGGCCTGCCTCAAAGAGCTCAGAAACATGAAGGGGGGCCCTCCCTACCTGAAATCTCTCCTTCACCACCTGCTGGCAGCAGAATCCTGTTACCAGAGGACAGAGCCTTCAGGTCCCCTAATCAGAGCACAGGACCCACGGGAGAGAGTGCCCAGGGACCAGCCACTCACTTTGTTGCAGAACCTTCTGGAAGGTGAGCTTTGCTAGGGATGAACCCTCTGAGGGACGTCCTGTGAAAGGTGATAGCCCTGGGCTTCAGTCTCCCTGCCCTGTCCGCTCCTTCATCCCGCACAAACCCTTCAGGAACAGGAAGCTGGGGCTACAGTAGTGTTTTGCGTCTGGATCCACTTCTCCCAGATCCCAGCCTCCTCTGCCTCTTCTTCCTGTGCTTTCTCACCACCTTCTTCAGTCCCCTTTTTCTTTCCAGCTTGCCTCTTCCAGAGAGAACACCCAGTTGCTGACAGGGCTCCCTGTGGCTTGCTTTGTATTCCTGCCCTTCCCTATCCTACCCCCTGAGCTGACAGAAAAATACAATAAACTTACTATAAAGAAGATGCTCTTCCTCATTTGCGTGTGTGTGTGTGTGTGTGTGTGTGTGTGTGTGTCTGAGAGAGAGAGGGAGAAGTGGACTCTTCTCTGAGGACCCAGAATCTTCTGGTCCTTGGGGTCTGACCCAGAGGAGAGGTTGCCATCTAGCCCCGGGAAAGAGGAAGTTTCCCTGAGGAGGGAAAAAGTCTTTAGAGGCTGGTTACCCCCCTACCCACCCCAAAGGGCCCTCCCTGTGTGTGCCTGTGGGAGGCTGACTAATCATAGGCGTTTGATCCACTGACGGAGGGACACTAGCGGCTGTGTGTGCTCTACACGTGTGTGTGTGTGTGTGTGTGCGTGTGTTGGGGAAAAGGGACTATGAGAAACTGCAGTGTGTGCGTGGCAATTGTGTGCATCTCACAGAAGTGTGAGTTTGTGTTTCAGGGGGAGGTCGTCGTCTGTGAGGGGGGGATTCTTTTAGACCCGAGTCCCCCACCCCGAGGCAGCCCCGGCTCCTGCACGACCGCCCCTCACTGGCAGCTCCAGCGCTGCCCTTCCGAGCTGCGCCCAGGTTCACACGGACGCACACAGTGACACATGCTTCCTCCTCCCCGAACAGCTAGCTCCTCGCTCCCGAAAACACCAGCTGCCTCCCGGAGCTTGTGTTCGTGCAGAGAAACGGGGTGGGGGCAGGACACGAATCTCTCTCCAGTGAAGCCGGTTCCCCGCCACCCCCTCGCCCCCTCCACTGCGGCGCCGTCCTTGCCCCTCCCCCTCCAAGTCGCCACCGTCCAGTTCCCCGCCCTGCGCCCGTCCCCTCACCGAGCCTTCGGGGCCCCCGCCCGGCTCCCGCAGGACTCCGGGACTGAGGAGCCCGAGAGCCCCGGGGGCGGGGCGGAGGGAGCCGCGGGCTGAGCCCGAGAGGCAGGACCGAGGCGGGAGGGGGCCCGCGGGAGGAGGGGAGGAGGAGGGCGGCCGAGCGCCAGCGGCGGGCGGCGGGAGCCGCGGCGCGAGCGCCGTCTCCCCGGCAGTGCAGGGCGCAGCCCGAGGTAAGACGACCCCTGCCCGGTCCCTGGTGGCCCCCTCCCTCTTCCCCCCAGCCGCCCCCTCTCCCCTCGGGCTGGCCCCTCCTCCCCGGCCACCTGCTGTTTCTGCCCCGGCGAACACGGTGGGTGGCAGGAGGGAGGAGCCGCCCGACCTTACCCATTCACCCGAAGGCCCAGGGACCCCCGTCTGCCATGGAGTCCCCCAGATCTCCTCCCGCCTGCCTCTGATCTTTCTCTGTCCTTCACCTCCCTCCCTCTGTCCTTCACATCCTTCCAGCCTCCCTCCCTCTCTGACTCCCGTTCTCTTTCCTCCGGAGCCCACCCGCGGAGCCTGGGGATGGGTGGGTGGGAAGCGGTCCAGGGCTGGAGTGAGGGGAGTCGGGGGGGGGGTGCTTCGGACCAATTCCCTCCACCTCCCTCGGGCTGGCCATTGCCATGGCAACTAGGGTGTCCTGGGCCCCGGAGGGAAGACAAAGGTGGGGGGTGGGCTAGCACCTCAGGAAGGGCAAGGGTCTGAGACTCTTCCACAGGAAATAGACCCTCAGACCGCTCTGCCCAATTTTTAACCCCGTTTACCCCAAAGCCATGATGCCCATCCTTCCTGCCTCAACTCTGTTCAGGGTTTCACCGGATTTCCTCTCAGCCCCCTCCGCGGGGCTCGCGGAAGCTCAGCCCCCCGAAATTCAGGACTACCCTCCTTCCCCTTAGAGGGAAACTGAGGCTCAGTATAAGGAAAGAATCGAGGGCTGCCAGTGGGAATCGGCGCCTATTGAACACTGGGCTTTCCTTCTCAGCCTCCCTATTCCCAGCTTTCTCCGTGCAACGCCTCCTCCCTCCGAAACCTCCTCTCCACGGGTCTCTGGGCTTCTTCTATTTTCAGATACTATCACTTTGCCCCCTCTTTCTTTCTCTTCTGTTCAAACTCTGCTCTTTCCCCCTAGTTCCCATCTTTCCATTTCTGAATGTTTCTGATGTCAGTGGTTTCCCTGCCTTCGGGTTCCCTAGCCCGCCCCCCACCTTGGTCCCAGTCTCCTATCCCCCATCTTCCCAGATCCCTGGTGAGGTGGAGAGTGACCATGTATGCATGGGGCAATGGGGCTGAGCCACCAAGACCACCAGACCCAGGAGCCTGGAAGGTCGGGGATGGGCCGCAATACCATATCCCAGCCTACCAGAAACCCTCGAGAAGAAACTGATGCACCTGCCATCAGCAGCTCCGAAGAGAGACCCAAGGAAATGGAGATAAGGGCTGAATAGCACTGAGCAGGGGACACCAGGAGGACCAGAGGGAGGAAAGAGGGCTGAAAAAGGAAGGGGGATAATCCCTTCTTTCCTGGAGATGTGGAAAGCAGGGCTTTTATCTGTGTGGGGTGTTTGAGTAGCCATCTGATTCAAGACAAGAGAATGTTCTGAATAACCCCATGACCCCTAGTAATCAGTCATTTCTGTAGTTTCAAGCAAAAGGGGGCACAAGGAGCCAGTCGGAGACCAGCCTAGGCTCTCCCTTCGCCCTCTGCTTCCCATGGCTCATTTCTCCCTTGCAGTTTGTCCTGGTGGCTGAGCCTCATCCCCACACCTATTGGTGCATCCCGAAGATTCCCTGACTGGTCGAGAGCTGGAGGAAGAAGAGACCTGAAAGTCCCAACATGGGGACCAGAGCTCCCCAGCCAGCCGCATAGTGAGGAAAGCAGTCAGATTGCCTTCCCCATCACCCACAGGGATACTTCAGGCAGGGCCCCCACAGTATGGAGGCTGAGGGCCTCTGCTGACCCTCAGTGCCCTCCGCTGCCCTCCACACCTGACCATAGCTGGGTCAGTCATGCAATGCTGAGCAGTAGGGTAGGTCTAGGGGCAGCTTGCCTCACTACAGAGCAAGGATTGTGGGCATCATGGAGGTGTGTGTGAGTGGAGCTCCTGGGTGAGACCTAGCCCCCACCCCCAGAAGCACAAGGGGGGTGGGGGGCCGAGGATAGCATGGCTCGGGGTGGGGCGGGGGCAGAGGAGGCCTCCCTGCGTTCAAACGCGCTGTCCTGGCTTGCCTGTGGGCTCCTGGCACTGCTGGCCAATGCCTGGATCATCCTCAGCATCTCGGCCAAGCAGCAGAAGCACAAGCCACTAGAGCTGCTGCTGTGCTTCCTGGCGGGCACACACATACTCATGGCGGCTGTGCCCCTCACCACGTTTGCTGTGGTGCAGCTACGGCGCCAGGCTTCCTCCGACTATGACTGGAACGAGAGCATCTGCAAGGTGTTTGTGTCCACCTACTACACACTGGCCCTAGCCACCTGCTTCACGGTCGCCTCACTCTCCTACCATCGCATGTGGATGGTGCGCTGGCCTGTCAACTACCGCCTCAGCAACGCCAAGAAGCAGGCACTGCACGCTGTCATGGGCATCTGGATGGTCAGCTTCATCCTCTCCACGCTGCCCTCCATTGGCTGGCACAACAACGGCGAGCGCTACTATGCCCGTGGCTGCCAGTTTATAGTCTCCAAGATTGGCCTGGGCTTTGGCGTCTGCTTCAGCCTTTTGCTACTCGGGGGCATCGTCATGGGGCTGGTCTGTGTGGCCATCACCTTCTATCAGACGCTGTGGGCCCGGCCCCGGAGGGCTCGGCAGGCCCGGAGAGCAGGGGGTGGGGGTGGGGCCAAGGGGGGTGGGCCAGGGGGCCTGGGTACTCGGCCAGCCTTTGAGGTGCCAGCCATTGTGGTGGAGGATGCCCGAGGGAAGCGGCGGTCCTCGCTGGATGGCTCTGAGTCGGCCAAGACGTCCCTGCAGGTCACCAACTTGGTCAGCGCCATCGTCTTTCTCTATGACTCACTCACAGGGGTGCCCATCTTGGTGAGATTGGGGTCCTGCCAGCTGCTCTCCTCAATATCCCCAGGCCCAAGCACAATCACGTGAACTCCAGCTGTATCAGCCCTACGGCAGCTCCATCCTCCTCCTTCCTCTCCTCTACCCATTCCCACTCCACCTGTAAGCCTCATCTCTGTTGTCCAACTCCTGTTCTCGTTATCCCCAGCTCCATCATGTTTTCCAGTTCCCACTACTCAACCCAATCATCCACCCTTAGCTACACTACCCACCCTCCAGCTCCATCATCTCTCCTGGAGCTCCATTATTCAGCCCCCTGGACCTATCATCCAGCTGTGGAGCTCCCCTCTCCCACTCCCTAATTCCTTTTGGATACCACAGGGTCTGTGATCACTCCTGGCTGGAACCCCCTGGAAAGCTCACCCCAACACCCCAGCTTTCTGCATCCCCATCTAGTCATTATCCTGGAATCTCTGTCTTCAAGTCTACCGCACCACCTCTGCTCCTCTCCCTCTGGACCCCAGGGCTTTGCCTGATCTTCCTCCAAGTCAATCCCTTCCCCTCTGTTCATCTGTCTCCACCTCCAACTTTGCCTCTATCATGATCCTATGTGACCCTGGCCATCTGTTCCTGACTTCGTGCCCACCAGCTGCTCTAGGCTATCGGATCTGGGCTCAAGTGGGCCCTCTGACTCTAGCCCCTGACCTGGCACCATTCCCCATCCTCCCACCAGGTGGTGAGCTTTTTCTCCCTTAAGTCGGACTCGGCTCCCCCGTGGATGGTGCTGGCTGTGCTGTGGTGTTCGATGGCTCAGACATTGCTGCTGCCCTCCTTCATCTGGTCCTGTGAGCGCTACCGGGCTGATGTGCGCACCGTGTGGGAGCAGTGCGTGGCTATCATGTCCGAGGAGGATGGCGATGACGGTCAGAGGAGGACTGGGCTTTTGCTTCCCTGGGGAGTGTGGCTCCCTTTCCTGCCGCTTTCTAACAGCCCTTCTCTGTGTGGGGATGGGCTTCCCTGGAGGGCCCCCTACTGGACAGAATCTGCGCCACCCCGGGTGGACTCTCAAGCTCCCCTTACCCTGTCAAACACCCTGATGCACACTCAGTGCTTCCTTTTGAACTGGGGGCTCCCTCCACTGGGCATCAGTTCCCCTCTGGAAGCCCACACTGCCCAGCTCTATCTCTATCAGGCAGAGTGCTGGAGAAACAGCTCAGAGTCTTAAATATAAGGAAAGGCTGTGGAACTAAGAGGAGGCTAAGCTTCCTGGGAGATCCCCAGCTATAGGGACAGCTCTTGGTGGGGGAGTAACTGTTTCAATAATTATGTCTGTATGTATGAGTATTAGGAAGTCAGCATTGAATGCAGCAGGCCCTAGACACTCTCACTTTCCTTTGGAGCTTACAAACCAGTGAGAACAGAAGGATTGTTGGGGAGCTTTTAAAGGGGGCAGCAGCTTTTGAAGGGGGCTGGGGAGGGGAATAGGTATTCCTTGCCTGTAACCACTCTGCCCCTTTTCTCTCCTAGATGGGGGCTGTGATGATTATGCAGATGGCCGAGTGTGCAAAGTTCGCTTTGATGCTAATGGAGCCACAGGACCAGGGGGCAGGGACCCCACCCAGGTGAAGCTGCTACCTGGAAGGCACATGCTCTTTCCCCCTCTTGAGAGAGTCCACTACTTACAGGTATGGGAATCTCCTATTCTGGGTATCCTCTCACTACTTTCTCCAGTCTGCGATCCATCCGGACCCCCATTCCCTAGCCCTGGCCTGCAGGGCACACAAAGAGGATGTGAAAAGAAAGGTTTGGCAAGAGAGGCTCCCCTTCAGACCTCTCAAAACCAAGTTTGCCCATCAGAGGCTGTTCTGCAGAAGTTTAAGGGGATGGAGTCATCTTGCTTAGTCCCCACTTTGGTTCCTGCCTCTACCCCCTTTGTCCCTGCAGCACCTCCAGGTCTACTTGCTCCTCTCCCCAGGTCCCTCTGTCCCGTCGTCTGTCCCATGATGAGACCAACATCTTCTCTACTCCTCGGGCACCAGGCTCCTTCCTGCACAAGTGGTCATCCTCTGATGACATCCGGGTCCTCCCGGCCCAGAGCCGGGCCCTGGGAGGCCCTCCTGAGTACCTGGGAAGAAGACAAAGGTTGGAGGATGAGGAGGATGAGGAGGAAGCTGAAGATGGGGGGCTGGCCAGCCTTCGCCAATTCCTCGAAGGTGGGATTCTGGGGTCAGGTGGGGGACCCCCACGGGGTCCTGGCTTCTTCCGGGAGGAGATCACCACCTTCATTGATGAGACACCTCTGCCTTCTCCGACTGCCTCACCAGGGCCCTCTCCTCGCCGGCCCAGACTGCTGGGCCTCTCACCCCGCCGACTCTCCCTTGGGTCCCCTGAGAGCAGAGTCGTTGGACTTTCTTTGGGGCTAAGTGCAGGGAGACGCTGCTCCTTGACTGGAGGTGAAGGGACTACAAGAGCTTGGGGAGGGTCCTGGGGCCCAGGTAACTCCATCTTCCCCCAGCTGACCCTGTGAGCCCAAGCAGGCCTGTGGACTCAGACGAGGGGGCCTGGGTGGGTAGCACCTTGTTCTGGCCCTGGGCCTAGGGCAGCTTCCTCCAGAGTCCAGGGAGATGGGCACTGGATCTGGGGCCCTGCAGCCCCTGCTGTCTCCCATCCAAGTGACCAGATGCCCTACTCACCTTCCATCATCCCTATCAAAATGTATTAAAATCTGAAGTGTTACCACTGAAAGCTCTGTATCTAATGTACTATGGCGGAGGACAAAGTAGAGCAGGGGCAGTGAATAGAGGCGTAGAAATACAGAGAAAGGCACTCAGATTCAAACATGCAGACATACACAGAGACAGGCTTCTAAGAGCATGGGGGGCAGGGCACGGGAGACACATGAGTTTGCTGGTTTGGTGTGCCAAGGAGCTTTGTTCAGGTGTGTGGAGTGGTTTTAGAGTGTGACTATCTCACATGCCCCACCTCTCCTCCTCCCCCTAAGTCCATCTAGAGGCCCACTTTCCAGGCAGGAAAGGATTTGGGCCTGACTTGGTGTCACAGACCTGGAGTTTATCTCCTGTTTTCCAAAACTGTGTGTGTGGTGGGGGAGAGTGTACAGGGAGACATCCACACTCCTTTCCTGGGCTGGAGAGGGGAGGAGAACACAGCCGCAGTAGTTCCTCCCACTCCCTCGGCCTCAGAGGGTTGGTCAAGGGTCCTTAGAGGCTCCTCACACTGTCGTCCAAAGCACCAGGCTCCCGCCTGTTGCAGCCCTCCGGCCTCCTCTCTCCACGGCGTGCTCCTTGTCCCACAGTAGCCCGCCTGTCTCAAAGAGCGCTTTCCCCGCTTTCCGCCAGGCTTCCCCCGACCTCTCGCTCCCGTTGGCCTCTGCCAGGGTTGTGGCCCAGCTCGGCCGCGCTCACTCCTCTCCCTCTCCTCCCTCCTCTCCATCTCTCCTTCCTTTCCCCTCCCCCAGGCTTCCCCCTGCTCTCCCGCTCCCGCATTCCCGTCGGCAGCCGGCCGGCGGCTCGGGCACCATGCTCGGGCTTCTGCGACTGCTGCTACTGCTTCCGCGCCCCGGGTCCCCCGAGCCCCCCGGCCTGGCCTCGCTGTCCCCGGGGGCGCCCCCCCAGGCCCCCGACTTGCTCTACGCCGATGGGCTGCGCGCCTACGCTGCCGGGGCTTGGGCGCCGGCCGTGGCGCTGCTGAGGGAGGCGCTGCGAAGCCAGGCGGCGCTGGGCCGCGCCCGGCTGGACTGCGGGGCGCACTGTGCAGCCGAACCGGGGGCCGCGCTCCTGGACGCCCTGGCGCTTGACTCCGGGCCCGGAGCGGCGCAGGGGGCCTGGGAGCGGCTGCTCCTCCGCGCCGCGCTCCGCCGCGCCGAGTGCCTGACCCAGTGCACCGCGCGGAGGCTGGGTCCCGGGGGCGCGGCGCGGCTGCGCGTGGGGAGCTCTCTCCGGGACACCTTCCGCCGCCGGGAGCCCTACAACTACCTGCAAAGGGCCTACTACCAGGTGCGGGAGCGGCCCGGCCGCTTCGTGGGTGCTACCTACCCGGCCCGCGTTGCTGTCCTACTTTGCGCTCGCCAGGAGAGGGCGGAATGCCAGCGCCCAGGACCCGGGGTGCGGCTGGGGTGGCGGGGTGGGGGGCAACGACCTCTCCGTTTGAGTAGGTCCCACCGAAACCACGTCCAAGTACCCATGAGGCTGCAGAGGGACAGCCTAAGGGGGATTGTGGGAGCCAAGTTGGAAAGGGGTGGGTGTCACAAGGCGGGGTGTAAGTAGATCGAAGATGGAGGGAAGGGGCCTGAAGTTTCAGTAGGTCTTACTGAGACCTACGGTCGGCACCGCCTCTCCCTAGGATGAAGCGTAGGGGCTGCGGGCCAAACCCGCCGCTGGGCAGGAAGTCTTGGGAGCGGGGCGAGTGCGGGAAGGTAAGAGGAGGAGGCCCGAGGGCTCTTCGGGAAGGTTAGAGGAAGGGGTAAGGCTGAGGGCGGTGCCCAGGGGTGTCGAGGACCGCGGGCTCCGTGCAGCCTGTAGTTCGGTAGCTACCGCCTACGTGGCTGGCATTTGTGGGGGGGCTGGTCACACACACCTCCGCTCAGGGTCCTAGAGACCTGCGGGTTTTGCTGG
This sequence comes from Smutsia gigantea, assembly GCA_032199065.1. Taxonomy (NCBI): domain Eukaryota; kingdom Metazoa; phylum Chordata; class Mammalia; order Pholidota; family Manidae; genus Smutsia; species Smutsia gigantea. Next base: position 66,343 of record JAVSCE010012138.1, read on the forward strand.
TCGCTCAGGTCTCCCCACTTCCCCACCTCACTTAGCCATCACTTCCACCTCATCTCCAAAACTGAGACCCTGTGGACTCTGCCCTTATCCCAGCCACCCCAAAGTCTTCAGAACCCCTTTCTTTGGCTACCAGACTTCTGGAAGTCCCGACATACTAGTTTCTTAGAGGATCTGGAGGTTGGGAGGTGGGCAGTTCTGACTAACAAGTCTCCTAGAAGGCTCTGGGACAGTCCCAGGTGTGGGGGTGGGGTAGAGAAGGGGCAGAACTCTGACACTGCCTACCGCAGGGCAGTGACCCCCTCCTCCTTCCTGCTTCTCAGCTGAAGAAGCTGGACCTGGCAGCATCTGCAGCGCACACCTTCTTTGTAGCAAACCCCGCGCACCTGCAGATGCGGGAAGACATGGCTAAGTACAGACGGATGCCTGGGGTTCGGCCCCAGAGCTTCCGGGACCTGGAGACACCCCCACACTGGGTGAGACCCCCAGCACGACTCCTGTCCAGCCCCCAGCCTTTGACTGGCTGGACACACAGGCCTCCCCATGTAGCTTGGGCAACGGAATATCTGGGTACTGTCCTCAGTGACCCTGGATGGGGAGTCCCTCTCTGGGACTTAGTTTTCTCCCTGAAGATCACTGAAGGCCCATCTCCTAACATTCTAATTCTGAGGACCATTTTTGTATTCCCCAAGTGAAATGGGACCTGAAGTGCATCGCCCAAATGAGACCAACACCCCTCCTCTTCTTCCTACCCCCCAATCTTGTCTGACAGCCTCTCCCCCTGGATCTCAGGCTACTGACCACTCCCTCCCCAACAGGCAGCCTATGACACTGGCCTGGAGCTCCTGGCTCGCCAGGAGGCAGAGCTGGCACTGCCCAGGCTAGAGGAGGCCCTGCAGGAGAGCCTGGCCCAGATGGAGAGCTGCCGGGCTGGCTGTGAGGGGCCTGAGGAGCAGCAGAGGGAGGGAGAAGAAGACGGGCCAGGGAACCAGGGTGGCCTCTATGAAGCCATCGCAGGTACGGAGCTGGGAGTGTGGGGTTCGTGAGGCCTGGAGGAGCATCACAAGCTGAATGACTCGCGTGTGTCCTCCACAGGGCACTGGATTCAGGTCTTGCAGTGCCGGCAGCGCTGTGTTGTGGACACGGCCACACGTCCTGGTCGCAGCTTCCCTGTCCCTGACTTCCTTCCTGGCCAGCTGAGACAGCTGCATGAGGCCCACGCTCAGGGTCAGTTGGGGAAGGTTGAGCCGTGGGGGTGACAGGTTGGAAAGGGAAAGTGAAGGTTTGTCTCCCGTGGTATCCTTAGCCCCCTCTCTCCATCCCCCCAATGTCTCTGGATCTATAGTTGGTCAGGGCTCCATGGGCACCATCCCTTCAGGACAACTCTAATTTGCTCTCCTTTGGCGCCATTGTGGAACACTCACAAGGCTCCCTCTGCCCTTGCTGCTTCTCACGTTCCTTTATTCTGTCCTCTTCCTTTCCTTTGGACTCTGCCCATCCAGCTCAGGTAGGTCTGAGTAAGCTTTAGAAAGCAGTGGATGAGCACGGCTGCCAGGTGGGATGGGGGCTTTCGAGTTGGTTGGCCTTGGGACACCACGTTCTCCGGCTCTGCCTCTGTCCCTGCCTTCCTCTACCTCTGCCTCTGCCCAAGATCATTGCGGTTCTTGGTCTCTGCCTCATGCACCCTATTGCTCTTTCTCCAGTGGGGAATCTGTCCCAGGCTGTGGAAAATGTCCTGAGTGTCCTGCTCTTCTACCCGGAGGATGAGGCTGCCAAGAAGGCTCTGAATGAGTACCAGGTCCAGCTGGGAGAGCCAAGATCTGGCCTCGGGCCAAGAGAGGTAACCCTCCCACCCGACTCACTTACCCTGTGAGGTAGCCCTGAAGCAAACAGGTATCCCTGAGAAGTGTGTTTGAACTTGGCCTCCAACCTGCATGCTGGTGCTACCACTCTAGTCACCAAAGGCAGCCAAGTCCAACATGTGACTTGTCTCCCCTCCCTGCTCCCCACTTCGGACTCTACTTCTGAGTCCAAATGCCAACCCGCCCCTCTTCCCTTCCCTTCGCTCCTGCGTGCCCCTACCGTATGTGCATGCACCGGCCTGTGAAGGAGCATGCAGCCTATCCCCTAGAACCTGGGGCTGCCTTGCTCTCCTCCAGCCTTAACTTCCCAGCCCCACTTAACTCTTTCTGGCTCACCCCTTCTCCCTGCTGTCCACCCACCTCAGGACATCCAGCGCTTCATCCTTCGGTCCCTGGGAGAGAAGAGACAGCTCTACTACGCCATGGAGCACCTGGGGGCCAGCTTCAGGGATCCCGTGGGTGATGCCCCTTCTCTCCACTTTGCCCCTCAGCGCTCCCCCAGTGGGGGAAGACAGCAATGCCCTACATTTATGTGGTACTCCAGTCTGCAACAGGGTTTCCCATTTTTCCGCAACCCTGAGAGGCTCAGAGAGGAGCTGGCCACCCCAGTTTCTCAGGGACAGAGCCACGTGCCTGTAGGGCAGGGTGGCTTTGGGGTTATGTGGGCCTAAGTGTTGGTCTCTCCTCTGCCACAGACAAGCTCTGGACCTTCACTTGCCCAGTCTGTTTCCTTATATGTCAAATGGGAACAACCACACCTCTCTTATAGAGCTGGTGAAGCCGTATCATTTGCTGTGAAGTAGAGGAGGCTCTGTGCCTCTGCTTTTATTGCTTTTTGTTGTAGTTATGAGCGGAAACAAAAGGGCAGAGGTTATTTCTAGCTTGGACTGTAGCATAAAGCAGGGCTGCTCAGCCTTCTTGGCACTGTTGACATTTTTGACCGGATAATTCTTTGCTGGGGAGCAGAAGGAGGATGCCTTAGGCCTGTAGGATAGTTAGTAGTTCCCTGACCTCTATCCAGTAGACATCATAGCACTCCCTGCATCATGACAATCAAAAATGTTTCTAGAAGTTGCCTGATGTCTCCTGGCCTTGCTTGAGAACTGCTGCTTCAAAGCGTGGACTCTAAAGCTAGCTTGAATCCCAACTCTATCATTTACTAGCTGTGTGGTCTTGGGCATGTTACTTTACCTCTCTGGTCTGAGTCCTTAATTGCAGAATGGGCACATTAATACTATCTGTTTCATAAGATTATTGTGAATGTGAAATGATAAATTCCAATTCCGTGTATAAAGCACTTAGAATAGCACCTGGCAAATAGTCATTGTAGGTCATTGTTGTGTTATTGTTATTATTATTATTATTACAGGATTTGACCTAGTACCCAGGGATCCCTACAATGAGTCCAGGACTCTTCACGCCTCTACCTTCCCCTCCACTAATGTTGCTGTTCAGAGTCTAACATAAGGGATTAGAGTGGGGCTGGACTGGGTGGGTGATGGTGCTTTTCCTGACTGTCCCAGGACCCCTGGACCCCAGCAGCTTTCATCCCTGAGGCACTTAGAGAAAAGCTCAGGTAGGCCATGCCCTGTGGTGGGAGAGGCCAGGCCTGAGCTGGCAGCGGGGAAGGGGTCCTAGAAGGCTGGGCCTGGGGGAAATGGGTTTGGACTAGCCGGCGCCTCCACTGAGCTTGTCTCTCCCCCCTGAGAGAGGATCAAGAGAAGAGGCCTTGGGATCATGAGCCTCCACAGCTGAAGCCCTTAACTCACTGGAAGGGTAAGTTCCTGGGAGAGCAAGAGGCAGGAGCCTGGAGGGTTTGGGGACTGCCAGCTGCTTCGGAACCTGCCCTCAGGCAGGCCTCGACCCCTCCTGCCCTGTCCCTCCCCTGCAGATGTCCTCCTCCTGGAGGGAGTAACCCTGACCCAGGATGCAAGACAGCTGAATGGGTCGGAGCGCGCAGTGTTGGATGGGCTGCTCTCCCCAGCCGAGTGCGGCGCGCTGTTGCAGCTGGCTAGGGTAGGAAGTCCTGTTACTCAGTGGTGCGACCGGCTAGTCAGGGACCCTCAGGCATAGCCGTCTGCCCCCTTGCTCTTGGCCTGCCCCCTGCTCTGCCCACTCGGATTCTCCAGCAGGGACTGTGCTTGCCATTGCCTCACCACCATGGGCAAGGCCCTTTTCCTCCCAATGTAGCTGACATGGGCTTTACGAGGGAATTTTGCTAGAGATTGACAGGAAGAACAGAACAAAAAACATAAAGGCATAAAAAGGGGTGAGTAAGCGGGGGCGGGCTTGGTTAGCCAAGAGTTTAGTGACTGGCTTAGCGAACACAGGCTTCTTTTCCCATGCATTGTATCCCCTCCTGGCTTGGGCTGAATGATCCATGTTCACCAGGTTGAGCCTGCTGTTTCATGAAGCTTCAATCCTCTTTCTAGGGTAGTGTGTCTTCACTATACACTCATCGAGTACCTGCTGTGTACTTGAACTGACTAGGTTCCTGGGAGGGGTAGATGAACACAGACCGTGCATTCATATAGAGAAGGAATATACTGTATAGAGAAGGAATCAGATGCAGCACTGACACGTAATTAGAGCGGGTGGTTAAGTTTGATAAAAGAAAGTATATAATCATCCAACTAGAAGTGCCAAAAAGCAAAGTCACAGAAGACTTACCGGAGTAGGTGGCATCTGAGCTCCATCTTAAGGCTGAGCTGACCAGGCGGCTCAGAGGAGCAGAATCAGACTGCAAGAGAGAGGACCAAGGGTATTCTGGGATGTGCAGTAAAGCCCAGGGGTTCTGAGAGCACGGGCCAGCCCCAACAACGGTTCCCTGTGTGACCTCGGGCAATGTATTTTAACATCTCTGAGTCTCGATTCCCTATCTGTAAAATGGGGCTAAATACAGTGGTTTTATCCTAGGGTTATTGTGAATTAGCACATGTTAGAGCTTTAGAAGAATATAGCAAGTGCGGTTGTTATTATCTTCAGGCTATATGTCACCCAGAGGTGGTACAGGGTAGAGAACCCTGAAGTATAGGCACAGGGTTGATGGTGAAGGGCCTTCTGTGCCCTACCAGGTAGTTTGGACCTCATCTGTAGGTGGTGGACAGCATACTGAAGGATTTAAGAAGGTGCTGACTTTCATGTAGAACCTCCAAGTGCAGGGTCTGGAGTTACCATCCTGTAGAGCTGGTACATCTGTCTACTGGCTGTGTGGAGCATGCACTGGGAGAGTACAGGAAGTGGGGGACTACTGGGGTGATGTGGGAGTGCCACCACCTTAGGTTAGGGCCTCAATTCAAGGGAACCAAGAGGGGGACACATGACAAATATTTAGAAATCAAAAGTAGAAAAGGTAAGGACTAAATCTATGTGGAAGATGATAGAATGGAGTCAAGGATTACACCCAAGTATTGGACCTTCTTTCTATTCCTTGATCAGACTAAACTCATTCCAACCTCAGGCCCTTTGCACTTGCTGTTTCTGCTGCCTGGAACATTTTCCTCTCAGACATTCGAATGGCTCCTTCATATCATTTGGTTTCAATTTAGATGTCACCTCATCAGGTAGCTGTCTCCTGACCACTGCCTGGCCACTCTCAAGGTTGTAGCCCTGTTTTAATTTTATCTGTAACACTTATCACCATCTGAACTGATCTGGCTAGTTGGCTAGTTTATTATCTCAAAAAATAGACCCCATGAGAGCAGGGACATTTTCATGACTATTGTGTCCACAATACCTTAGAACAGTGCCTGGCACATAGTACAAATTCACTGAATGATTGAATACAAGAATAGAAGGTTAAATGGCTTGGATGACTAGGGGACCTGTCAGAGATGAGGCTTCTCTATGGGATAACTAGGTAGTGGTACTTCGAGTTTCAAAAAGCAGGCAAAAGAATAGGTATCAGGAAAGGAATGTCCAAATACTGGGAGATTCCCAGGTGATGAGAGTCACATAGGTGGTCAGTTAATTGGGACCCAGCATCAAAGTGTCTCACGTACTACAAGAGCATGTCAAGTAGGAAGAGGTCAGAGGGGCTGTATCCTGGGGCTGGGGGCTGACACCGTCTCCCCAGCTCCAGTCAGCCAGAACCTGGCCTGACTATTGGACTTGATTCCAAAGAGACTCCCCTATTCTTGGCTCATCAGGAATGAGCGATGGGGACCTTCCTGCCCCCCTTCCCCAGCTGTCAGAGGCCCCCTCCCCACTCTGGGAAGCTCTCCAGCCATCTGTGCACAGTCCCGTCTGTGAGTGGAATCCCAGATCGTTACCAAACAGTGACAATACAGACATGAATCTGGCCATGCTCTGGGAAAGGGCTGCGGCTCAGGAAAAGGAGCCACTGGAGAGCTCTGGGAGTCTCTAGCTTCTCCCGGGAAGTGGGAGGGGTAGGGGGAAGGTCTGGCAGCCCCTTGGGAAGTCAGGTGGGTGATAGCTCAGGCCGAGGAGGGTGACTCCACAGTCAGCCCCTCCCTATTCAGGATGCAGCTGAAGCTGGAGCCAGGTCTGGCTACCGTGGCCGCCGCTCCCCTCACACTCCCCATGAGCGCTTCGAGGGGCTCACGGTACTTAAGGCCGCACAGGTGAGAGGAGGCACCCATGCCCTGGTTTGATGCCCAGAGTGGAGAAGAGAGTGTGCAGGCGACTGGGCACCAGGTTCTGGGCCTCTCCTGAGGAGAGACTCTCCCAGGACTGAGGGTGCCTGAGTCCCCTGCCAGGGATGAGGAGGGGGTGTCCCGAGACCTAGGGGCTGGGTTGCAGTCAGGGAGCCAGTGGAAGGGGCCGATGGGCAGAGCTGGCTGCTGACACTCCAGACCCACAGTGGACAGCAGTGGAAGTAGGGCCTGGCTGGGGCTGGGCCACCCTTCCAATGCTCCTTCCTTTCCTGTCCCGCTTTTGCTTCCTGCAGCTGGCCCAGGCTGGGGCTGTGGGCCGGCAGAGCGCTAAGCTGCTTCTGGAGGTGAGCGAGCGCGTGCGGGCCTTGACACAGGCCTACTTCTCCCCGGATCGGCCCCTTCATCTTTCCTTCACCCACCTGGTGTGCCGAAGTGCCATAGAAGGTAATCTCCAGGGACCCCAGCTGCTTCTCCCTGACTTCAGGCCCCTGATGGGCACTGCGCACTTCAGCGCCCAAACTGTGGGTTTCAGTCTTCACTCCAGAAAGACTCTGACTCCCTGCCCATCTGTGGCCCCCCAGCTGCAGGGCAGATATGGGTGGTAGATGGGCACAGGGGTGCAGAGGCGTTCACCAGGTCCCTTTGCTTCTTAGGAGAGCAAGAGCAGCGCATGGACCTGAGTCACCCGGTGCACGCAGACAACTGCGTCCTGGACCCCGACACCGGAGAGTGCTGGCGGGAGCCCCCCGCCTACACCTACCGAGATTACAGGTGGGCAGCCCCTCTCAGTGTCAGGCAGGCGGGCCCGGGTGGGGGTCTCACTGCCTCCCATCTACCTCCCTCCCCAGTGGACTTCTCTACCTCAACGATGACTTCCAGGGCGGGGACCTGTTCTTCACGGAGCCCAACGCCCTTACTGTCACCGTAAGTGGGGCCAGGTTGTAGGGGTGTGACAGGGAGCCCAGCTGTGGGCTCCAGATTCAAAGCAGAAGGTTCCCAGAGGCAAATGCAGGGAAATGGCTGGGCCCACCTTAACCCTCCCCTTTCCTGGCCCCCAGCCCTCCTCACCACTTGTCTGTGTTCAGGGGTTCTCCTAGCAGAGGCTGACCACGCCTCCCTGGGGGATCTCAAAGTGCCCCCCCCCACCAGGTCCTGCCTTCAGTATTTGCCTTACCTCCTAAAGGAGGGCGGGTGAAGCACAGGACGTTGGGTCCCTATTCCAGGTAGATGCTAGGGGCTAGAACTGGGTGGAAGGAGAGGGACAGGGATTTCTCCTTGTCTATTACTCTGCCTTACCCGATGACCTTCTCCACTTACTACCACCAGCTACGTATAATCCAAGTCCTCCTGGGGTGGAAAAATGTCCCCAAGAGCCTTATTCTCAGTACCCAGAGTCTTTACTTCACTCATACTCTCAGACTGCTTCACACCCTGGGTTCAAAGGGTCCAGCAGGAAAAGTCAGGGCACCGGGGAGGAAGCCTCCGATGGCGGCCCCTTCTCTCTCTGGCTCCAACTCCTCTAGCTCCAGTCTGCCACTTGTGCTGGCCATGTTGACCCCCCCATCCCATTTGCCCCAGATAGTCCCTGAATGAAGGAGTGAAAGTGCTGGGCAAGACAGCTGACTTCTCTGTGCCCGCCCTGTCCTGCTCTAGGGAGCTAGGGCCAAGTTCTCTGAGGGGACCTATCCCTGAAGCTGAACCTGCCCTCACCTCCCAGGCTCAGGTCCATCCTCGCTGTGGACGCCTCGTGGCCTTCAGCTCTGGGGTGGAGAATCCCCATGGCGTGTGGGCTGTGACACGGGGACGGCGCTGCACCCTGGCCCTGTGGCACACGTGGGCGCCTGAGCACAGGGAGCAGGTGAGGAGGAGCTGGAGTAGGAAGGGCAGCCTGTCCTGGTGTGTGAAGGGTGGGCAGGCTGACAGGGAGGGGCAGGGGCTGATATGACCCAGGGGGTGTCCTTGGACAGGGTGGGCACGGGGGATTGGGTCAGACTCTCCCTCCCACTAACCAGGAGTGGACAGAAGCCAAAGAGCTGCTGCAGGAGCCAGAGGAAGAAAAAGAGGAAATGCCCAGTAGAGACCCTTCCCCAGAACCTCCGAGCCGCAGGCTTCAGCGGGTCCAGGACAAGGCTGGGAAGCCACCTCGGGTCCGAGAAGAGCTGTGAGGGGCTGAGCCAGCGCCTTGGGGATGTGGCCACTTGACCTGTGGAGAGTCTCTTTGATGCCAGGACCCATGGGAAGCCCCCAGTTGACAGGGGCAGAGGAGTGACCTTTCCATCCCTTCACCCCCACCACCTTGGGAATTGTAAGGGCCATCCAGCCCTGGACTCAGAGGTCACTGCACAGACCAACCTAGTGGTCCCCAGGCCTGCTACCAGCTGATGGGCCTCCAGCCCTTGGACAGAGAGAGGACGCCATGCCTCCCTGGAAAGAAATGGTGGGGTAGGGCCTGGCTGCTTCGGGTGAGGAGGGCCAAGGGAGGATAACCCCACTGCGCTCTCCCAGCCTGTAATAAAGAACTTGAGGGCCCCTCAGCAAGGGCCCAGTCAAGTGTACTGCCGCTTTCTGTGGCTGCTGGAGGTGGGAGTGGCCATGGCTGGCCTGGGAGGAGACAGGTGTCTTCAGGCCTCCCAGAGGCTGGGCCACTCAGGCCTGTGTTTTGTCAGGGAAATGTCGTCCACCTGCTCCCCTCATGCAAATGGCTACAAACCCCTGACAGCTGCTCCTTGGGCCTCTAGCCCTAAGCCCTGTCTTCCCTCTGAGCTTGGGGAGACTTTGGGCTGCCTGATCCCTCTGGCCTCTCCCTTTATAGCACCAGTGAGCCCCTGTGAGTCACGGGGGTAGCGGGTGGGCCAGACCCCACCTGGGAGCAGGGGACAGAGTTGCCCTCCCCTTGCAATCCTTTTTCCACCCAAAGCAGGGGCAGGCCTGTCATCCTTCCTGGATCCCCTGTACCTCCCCAACTCCCCAGGATCAGACCCAGGGGCAGCTGGTTGGGTTTGTTGAGAAGGATTATCCAGATGAGTCCTTCCTAATCGCAGCTCCTATCCGCACCCCCCCCGCCTCCCGCATGTTCACTGTAACCCTTTCCCCCACTACCCTGAGCTAAGGAACAAAATGGTGGGTGTTGACAGTGGGCCATCTCTCACCCTCATATTCTGGCTCCTGGAGTGGTTGCTAGGTAAGCCCTGACTGCCAAGGTTGTCACCACTGGGGGGGTGGCCACAGCCCGAGGGCCCCTGGAGCTGTGTGGTACTGCTCCTTTGTACCCCTCCCAAACCCCAACCTTTAAATCCTCACAGCTTTGTTCTAATCCCATGGGGCCTGATGCTCTTATCTCTGCCTGCAGAGACTGGCCAGGGAAGCACCCCTTCAACCGCTCCTCCCCCCGGGGCTTGTGGGGGTCTGCTCCTCTCTACAGCCCCACACTCCCCCCACCCTTCCCCTGGGCTGGGCCCAAAGAAGCAAGGAAGCTGCCACCTCCCTGTCCTCTACCCTCGTCCCTGCCGGCTGATTTCATTTGCCTGACGTCAGCGGCCCTACCCTTCCCGGCCAGTGCCCCCCCCCACCCAGAGTCGGGGCCAGGCCAAGTCGGCTCCCCTGGCAGCAGAGCCCGGGCAGGTCACGGGCAGGCGTCGCTGTCGAGGGAGCGAGGAGGCACCTGGGAACTGGAGCTGGAGACCTGGGAGAGGTCCGCTCACAGCCCAAGTAAGAAGGGGCTGGCCTGGCTCTGCTCTCTGGGGCTGGGGGCCGCGGGGGGCTCCAGCAGGCTGCGGCTGGCTCACAGGCCTCCAGACCCGGAGGGGCGAGTGGGGAGGTGGTGCAGGCCACTCAGTCATTTCCCTACTTCTTAAAGTGGGCTCTAGCTCTCGTGAGGAGTCTGGTGTGGGGTGTGAGGGACAGAAACATGGCCTGGTGGGGATCCCCCTATGCCTACCCTATGTCCCTGGCAGGAGCCGGAGCTACCCCTCGACCTGTCAGCCATGGGGGAGATGGAGCAGCTGCGACAGGAAGCGGAGCAGCTCAAGAAGCAGATTGCCGTAACCCCAGAACCCTCCCACTGGGGGACCCCAAAAAACATGGAACCAGGGTCATGAGGGAGTGTGGCCTGGGGGCAAGGAGGCTAGATTCACTCGGGTGACACCTTAGAGCCACTTGACCTGGAAGTGACCAGAGCCTTTCTGAACTTGCATCTCATACTTGGGTTGACCCCCCAACACTAGAGCCCTCTAGCCCACCTACCTCAGAGGCCCATGCACCCACCAGACCCACCCTGCCCTTACCCTCCCCTGACGTCTGCTTCCTCCCCCCAGGATGCCAGGAAAGCCTGTGCTGACATTACTCTGGCAGAGGTGAGACCTCCTGTGCCCATATGGCAGGGCCTAAGGGGAGGGGAGGGGCTGGGAGCTCCCTGACCAGCAGCAGCCTGGTGCCCAAGCTTTAGTACAGCGTGTCCTTGGAATGAGGAATGACATTAATCATTTCATTCGACAGCTATATAGTGGGATCTGCTCTAGGCTAGGCACAGTATTGGAAACTAAGGATGCAGATGCTGGCCCTATCCTCATCCATAAAACAAAAGTGACTAGACCCCTTTTCAGGGTGGTAAGGAGGAAGAGTGAGACAGTACCCTGTAAATCATAAAGCCCATGTAGGCTCTAGTTACTAGTTGTCTTAACTGCTCTTCATCGATTCTAAGATGCACATTTTGACATGTCTGAAATCAAGATACATCCAACAATAGATGATGCCTTCCAGTTAAAACTGGCAGCATTTTTTCTTTCTTACATAAGAATAGTACTTCTTGGAGTCAGTGGCATCTTAGATTCGGCTAAATGTTAATAATAAAATTTGCTGAACACTTAACCATGAGCCAGACACTGGACTAAACTACTTAAACACATAATTTCATTGAATTTTCATGACAACTCTGTAAGGCAGATGCTATAAACCTCATTTTACAGATTAGAAAAAGGCTTAGAGAGGTTAAGTAATTTGCCTAATAAAGCAAGTAAACGGCAAGTCAAGTCTATTGACGCTGGAGCCCCAGTATAAGTCTAGATGCTGATAGAGTTTCAGGCGCAGAGGACCACAGATTCCAGGAGGTGCAGTTCAGGGTCACTGTGATCCTCCCAAGTACCCAGTGCTGCAGTGGTACGGGAGCAGGTTGCTAGAGGCTTGGGTTGGTGGACATGTACGTACCTCCTCAGTCGTATTCGGTGGCTTCATGTTGGCAGCTTGAACTTGGTCAAGGTGGGAGTATTTATATGATGGGAATCACCCTCCCTCCTCCCCTCATTCTCCCCTATTCCCCACTGAAGAGGCAGTAAACACTGGCCGTGCATCTTGTGGCTTGTCTGTATGTCAATCTAAGCCATTCCAGGACAAGGGCTTCTTTCTCTAAGGCTGGGGGCCTGACCAAGAACCAGCCACAAATGAACTTGGACAGATCAGTGGCTGTGATGCTGACATCTGGGCATGTACCCTGCTCACCCTGGTTTCTCATGCCCCCTTTACTGCAGCTGGTGTCTGGCCTAGAGGTTGTGGGACGAGTCCAGATGCGGACACGGCGGACATTAAGGGGACACCTGGCCAAGATCTATGCCATGCACTGGGCCACCGACTCCAAGTGAGGCTTGAGACGCACCCAAAGGGACGAGGGAGAGGGAGGCAGGAGGGAGAGGCTTGGGTGACATGGTGCCCTCTCTCCAGACTGCTGGTCAGTGCCTCACAAGATGGGAAGCTGATTGTGTGGGACACCTACACCACCAACAAGGTACAAGCCCGCCTCCCTGCCTCTCTATCACCCTGCCCTTCCCTGGGGACATTGTGCCTGCCCTTCTCTGCCCTCCTCATCTGGGAGTTCAGATGGTCTTGCTTCTGCCCACACCCGCTCTCCTGCAGGTACACGCCATCCCACTGCGCTCCTCCTGGGTCATGACCTGTGCCTATGCCCCATCGGGGAACTTTGTGGCATGTGGGGGACTGGACAACATGTGCTCCATCTACAACCTGAAGTCCCGTGAGGGCAATGTCAAGGTCAGCCGGGAACTCTCTGCACATACAGGTGAGCCAGAGACCCTCTGGTCCACCAGAGAGGTACGGGGAAGCCTGGCCCCAGCGGCTAGTGCCCCTGCAGCCAGGCACTGTCCTAACCACCTCCAGGTTATCTGTCCTGCTGCCGCTTCCTGGACGACAACAACATTGTGACCAGCTCAGGGGACACCACGTGGTGAGGACCAGGCACTGTGAATGTCGGGCTTGGGAGACAGTTCTGCTCTGGCCTTTCTCTGTGACAGCCTCTCTCCGCCCGGCAGTGCTCTGTGGGATATTGAGACTGGGCAGCAGAAGACCGTGTTTGTGGGACACACAGGGGACTGCATGAGCCTGGCTGTATCTCCTGACTTCAAACTCTTCATTTCCGGTGCCTGTGATGCCAGCGCCAAGCTCTGGGACGTGCGGGAGGGGACCTGCCAGCAAACTTTCACTGGCCACGAGTCGGACATCAATGCTATCTGCGTGAGCCCCCCTTGCTCCGGCTCCAGGGTGCCTCACCCCCGCAACACACAGCCTGCAGTGTCCCCAGAACTCCCGGCCCCTCCTTTTCAACTTTCCTCTTTGAAGTAATTTCACCTTATAGAAAAGTTGCAAGAACAATAAAAAGGGCTCCCATGTGCTCTTCACCCATATTCACTGTTAACATGTCACCACATCTGCTTTATTATTCTCTCGATAGAGGGAAGATAGGTAGACAGACAGACAGACATATACACCTGGATGTAGATACAGACACATTTTGTTGTTCATGTTTCTCTTGAGTCTTTGAGAGTTAAGATACAGACATCATGCCTCTTACCTCTTAAATATCGTCCTAAAAACAAGGCTGTTCTTACACACCCACTGAATAATCCTTAAAATCAGGAATTTAACATTAACACAATACTATGGTATACAGTCTATGCTCAAATTTCACCAGTTATCTCAAAAATGTCCTTAGTAGCAGTGTTCTTTCTGTCCAGGAGTCTGCATTGCATTTCCTTACAATGCATCTTTTTAATTTCCTTTAAACTAGAACTGTTTTTCTACCTTTGTCTTTCATGACACTGACATTTTTGAGGCGTACAAACCAATTGTCTGTAGACTTCCCCTTCATTTGAGTTTATCTGATGTTTCGTCATGAGATTCAGGCCATGCATTTGTACTTGGCCGTGCTCCTGCACACTCTGATCCAGCAGAGGAGCCTGGAGCGACCTCCACCCTTCTGGCCATGTGACCTTGGGCAAGCTGCCCGCCCTCCCTCTGCCTCATGTTTGCACCTGCATCGGGGAAATAACACCTTAGTGTAGAGCAAGTGAAGGGTGTAGGGGAGCCACAGGTATGCAGCTTGCAAGGGATAAATGTCAGCAATGAAGACCACAGGGGTAGGGACAGGCGGAGGCTGAGAGGAACAGCTTGCCCTCGAGCCACCAGGGCAGAAGCCTGGGAGGGGGCAGGAGAGGCCGTGAGCTGCCAGGGTCTGAGTCCTGACCTTCAGGCCGTCTTTGCCCTCAGTTCTTCCCCAGTGGAGAAGCCATCTGCACGGGCTCGGATGACGCCTCCTGCCGCCTGTTTGACCTGCGGGCAGACCAGGAGCTGACTGCCTACTCCCACGAGAGCATCATCTGTGGTATCACGTCCGTGGCCTTCTCCCTCAGCGGCCGCCTGCTCTTGGCAGGCTACGATGACTTCAACTGCAACGTGTGGGACTCCATCAAGTGTGAGCGTGTGGGTAAGGGCCAGCCCCCTACTACAACCCTGACCAGGCCCCTTCCCCGGCTCCCCTTGTTGGGACTCTCTTACTGCTGGCCCCTAATTGCTGGATAACTGAGCTCTACCCTGGGAATCCAGTTCCCCTTGATTCCCAACCTAGGATCATCTTCCCTCAAAGAAAAGTCACTCTGAGCAGCCCTTCTGCACTGCCCCACGCCAGCAGCTGCTCCCTGCCAAACGAGCTCTTCTGGTCACCCCGGACCTGTGGGCCTTCAATGTCCAGTCAGTTCTGGGCTTCGAGAGGATCCATTGAAGGAAAGAGCAATCTCAGGGAACTATGCAATGAGCAGAATCAAGAGCTAGAGTGGCCTGAGGGCCCTGACCCCAACCTAGGGGCTTATCTAGGCCCAGCCTGGTCTGAAGTTGAATCAGATAGTGTGGCCTCTTCCCTTGGGAGAGGCCAGGTACTGAATGAAGATAACACTGGCCTGAGAGTCAGGATCCAAATCTTTATTCTGTTGCTCACTTTCTGAGTGCCCTTGGGCAACTCACTTCTCTTGGCCTCAGTCCCTTCATTTGGAAACAAAGGAGGAAGATGAAAGGGTTATCTTCTCCATGGTCTAGTGCCCATCAAGGTGCCCCTTGCTTTTCTCATAGCGCTGCCACGTCCAACCTTTCCCTGTCCCCGCCGACCCCTCCCTCAGAGAGAGTCAGGAGAGATTAGCCTCTAGAGCAACCCTACCTCTTAGAGCTAATCCTCTTTCCGTCTCCACCAGGGGCTGCAGGGTCCGATGCCTGCCCCTAGGATTCCTGCGTGTGCATACATACTCCCTGCCAAATCAGCACAGCAAGCAGGCTGACTCCCTCTCCCTTTTCCTCAGGCATCCTTTCTGGACATGACAACAGGGTCAGCTGTCTGGGAGTCACAGCTGATGGGATGGCTGTGGCAACCGGCTCCTGGGACAGCTTCCTCAAAATCTGGAACTGAGGAGGCTGGTGGAGGGGACGTAACAAGCCATGAAGACACTCAGCTGCCCCTCCCCTGCCCAGTTCCTTGAAGGTTTCCCTCGGGTTTCCTCTTCTATACCCCAGCTGCCATTCCCACCGGGCTGTCTCCTTTGAGGGCAGAGGGGAGAATGAGGAGTGTGCCTCTGGGAGGCAGCATCAAGGACACAGGGACAAGGAACCGCCCCATCACCTCCCATGGCCTCCCCTCTGTGGTCCTGGCAACTTCTTCCTTGATGAACAAGGACAACTGGTCCTCCCTGGCCCTTGGAAGGCTTCCAGTGTGAGTCCTCAGGCCCTAGGAGTCCTCCCCCGGAACACTACCTCTGCCCAGACCTGGGAGGCACAGGGTGCTCAGTCCCGTGGCCATGGCTCTGGCCTCCTTCTCCTCCAGGCTTTCTCCTTCTACCTTCTTTTTCTCTCCTTAAGCACCTACAGTAAAGTGTAGCACCCTGGTATAGCTGTGATTTTTGGCTTCCACCCTACTTTTGTTCCAAAGACACAGGTCTCACTTAATAAAATATTACAGGTGCAGTGATAAAGGTTGGGTATAACATCTTGTGCACAGAAGGTAGGGTAGAGGTAGAAGCCCAGGCCTCATGGGGGAAGGCCTGAGATGGGTCAGGAGAAGCTATTCACCAGGTGGCAGGGAGAGTGTGTGTACAACACTAACACTTCACTATAGCCTGCGTATGGTGTGTACGTATGTGTTTATATGAGAGGCTTATGTGGAGAACGAATCAGATTATAAAAGGCTTTGAATGCCAGGCTAAGAGTCCAGACTTTATCCTAAGGATAATGGGAACCACTATAGAGTTTTGAGCAGTGGAGTAACATGATCTGTTTGCTCCTCAGAAAGGCAGCCCTAGCAGCAACGTAGGCTGCTGAAGTGAAGGCAGGGAAGACTGGGCGGAATGGAGGGAGACAAGATAGGAGGCTGGTGGCAAGAAATGCAAAAGTGATAGGTTGGGGGAGGGAAGGGATGGAGAAGAGATTAAGGATAAAGAATCACCCAGATTTAGTAACCAAGAGCCAGGATATGGGACATTAAGAGGGAGGAATTCAAGATTCTTCTGGCCAAGGTTCAGGTTTGAGCAACTGGGTGGATAATGCTGTCAGTCACCGGCACAGAGTATGGGGATGAGCAATAGCTTTTAAAGGAAGATCACCATTTCAACTTTAGACTGACTGACTCTGAAGTACCTGTGGGGCAGCTGGATAAAGGTCAGGGTTAGAACAAGAGACCTGGAAGTTACCAGAATATAAGTTAAGTGATAGCTAAAACCCTAGAAGTGAACACATAGCAAGAGGAAAAGGCCAAGGCTAGAGCCCCGAGGCACACCAGGATTTAAGGGAGGTGTGTAAACAAGGCATGGATATCAGTGGGGGGACACTCAGGCCAGGGAACACAAGCTCCCCAGGCTTCTGTTCTGCATTCAGAAGACCCATCCAAGGTTTAGGTATAACACTTAAAAACTTTATTTAAAATCACTTCCTTTAATATACAAAAGAAAAAACACACAAAACACAAAGCCCAAGGAAGTTTTCAGTCCCAGAGTTAGTAGTTTAGGGGAGTCAAGCAAGTGACCCTTTCCAGTCTCTTGGGGAAAGAAGTGGTGAGAGGACACAGCATATCACAGACCCCTGGTGAACCCAGCCAGCCAGCCCAGCCTAGTTCTCTGCCAAGCTGGGAAAGTGCTGATTCTCCTTGTCATGGTCCTGGCCTGGCTCCCACGCCCGTCCTCCAGTTTTCAGCAGTTGTCCAGTTCCCAGAATGGCCCCTTCTTTTAGTTCCCTAACATTTTCACTCAGGGGAGAAGGCCACTTACCCTGCAAAAGGCAGTGTGTGATGTAGAGAAGGAGGTTCAGGGAGGGTCCCTCAGGTAGGAGGGCCTCCCACCCTCTACATTGGCTTTCCTAGCTTTCACCTCTCCTTTACCTGTCGTGGTGCCAGAGTCCCTGGAGAATTGTCATCCTGCAGGATGGTGAGGGGAGATCTCCCTGATACCTTGCCATTTGGCTTCCGTCTATTACGCTTAGAACCTAGGGAGGGTAAGGGGTTAAAGCAAGGAGCCACAATTAGAGGCTTACAGTTTATTATGTTCATCCATGGACATCATCCCAGAATATTATCGCAATGTCTCTTCCCTATACCTTGCCCTTAGATTCTGTACCTGAAGACTGGGGAGTCTCAGGGTCTCTCAAGGGCTTATCTGAGCCCTGGCTGGCCATGGGGGTTTCTGAGGGCTGTCCTGTTTCCTCTCTGGAAAACGCCTGATTGGTGGGGAGCTCAGTCTGGTTCCAAGGTGGCCTCTGGTCCTCAAGGGAAAACTGGGTGCCCAGAGGCAAGTCCAATTCAGAAGATGAAGGTGCCTCTAGCGGCAGAACAGGCTCTGGAGGAAGATTTGATCTGGGGGCTTCGGTCTCAAATACTTCATTCAGCTGTTTCACCAGTAGGCTTGGGGGTTCTAGAGGGGAGAAGAGAGGTGAGACAGTGACCCTCTGAAACAAGGCATTCGGCAAGGAAGAAAAAATACAGGAGCCTTAAGATTTATGCCTTCCTGAGTCTTTAAAGGATTGGGAAGAGAGAAATCAAGGTGAAAGGGAGCAAAATGTTGAGAAAAGAGTGAGGTGGGTTCAAAGCAGGAGTGTGGAGGTCCCTTTAAGGAGCCCTGAAAGGATGGCTTCATTTGATCCACCCAAGGATGCTAGGTGACAGCCGTATCAGAATTCCCTGGGCCCAACACTTACCTCCACTGCTGGTCTTCATAGGTGTCCGTGCAATGCCAAGGGTAGGAGAGCGGGGATCTGAGTCCTGAGCCTGATTAGGACTCTCCAGCGGCTTCCCTGCTGGTAGGTTTGCCTGTGGAGAGCTCTCCACCTATCAGGACCAAAGGCTAGAACAAGTCTGGATCCTGACTCTACTTCCCTCCCAGGTCTCTAGCCTCAGGCTGATATTCCATTCCAGGCAGGAATTGCCAAGCCTCTCAGATATTCAGCCTACCCCACCCGGAGTGAGAATGTGGACAATACGGCCTCAACGTAGAAGAGGGAGGAGGACGTGAGGGCTCTCCCACAATCAGGTTAGGCGGAGGCCCAAGAATTCAGACAGTTTCTCTGCCTCCTGCACCGCGGCCCAGAGTACCTGTATGGGAGTGCGCAGGATACCAGCACTAGGTGAACGGGGGTCCGCCACTCGAGCCAGATGCTTGTTGTGCGGCGGAGGCCGCGCTGGAGTGACTGGGACGCTCTTGGCTGAGCCCATCTCAATCAGGAGGAATAGGGTGGGGCAGGGCCCGGCCCGGGTGAGGAAGGGATGCCTGTGAGAATCGACTCAGGTCTCAGCCCCTCCCGCGACCCTATCCGACCTTTGACGCCAGACCACCCAATCTTCCCAGTTCCCAGTTGAGGAACCTCCTGGCCTCCGGGCCGGAGGCCTCTGAGGGGATAATGACTGATGCAGCTGGCAAGGCGGTTCATTCCGGGCCTTCTTATCTATTCACTAGCTTATTCAAATCACTTACCGGGCCCCAGTGCCACCTTTGGGTGCACAGCCGCTCGAACCTCAACTCCCAAAGCTGAGTTTCAAACCTCCCGCCACGCCCCCGTCTTGATCTTATTGGTTGAGCCAATGCAGGTCCCTATAGGTCCGCTACGTGAGGCCCGCCTCCATTGAAGGTAGCCATTGGGCCGGGAGGACGTCTATCATAGGGACCATAGGGCCAAGGGGCCACGGTTTGGCTTGGCGTGTTCGGGAGTGACGCCGCCTTGATGAAGGGACATTTGTTCCGTATCGGGCTGCGAGTCGTCCTTCATGAGACTTTGAGGAGTGCCAGTCTTCGCTTTTGAGACCTTCAGTTTCCAAACCAAGTGATTTTATTTTAAAAAGATAGAAACTTGAATTTTTACACTATTATGATCAAGATCCAGCTGGAGACGGACATAAGATTTTTCTGAGACTAGAGAGATGATGATCCTTATTGGTTGATAGAGTTATCAGTCACTCGGCACCCTCTCAAGCTCCGCCTCATTGGCTAGCCCTTTTCAAATACCAAGAATACAACTGCCCTTCTATTTTCCGATTGGACAAACTCAGGAACGTTTCTGGGATTGATTGGTTTAAACAACCGTCAATTTCTGCTCTTCAATAGAAATCACGCGAAAGGGACTGTAGGGGTCCGAGAGTTTGAGCAACCTAAACTCCGGGGCCCACTTCGCTTCTCCACCTGCGCTCTGCCCTGGGAGAGTGGGATTGGTTCTTTCGACCGTCGACTGCATTAGGAGAGCTTTTCATTGGCGTTAACCAAGAGTAGGGCACAGGGCGGAGCGCAAGTAGGGAGGCTCGGTCCAACTGCCGTTCTCGCGCGTCTTCCCTTCAGCGCATGCCCCCAATGAATAGTGCTCATTGGCCGGCAAGAGCAGGGGGTGGGGGACTAGGAACGGTGGGAGCCGCTGTGTGTGGAGGAGCTGTTGCCGGTGTCATGGCGGAGCTGAGTGAGGAGGCGCTGCTCTCAGTACTGCCGACAATCCGGGTCCCTAAGGCTGGAGACCGGGTCCACAAAGACGAGTGCGCCTTCTCCTTCGATACGCCGGTAAGCCCGTTCCCTACGCCCGCAGCGAGCACGACTTCCTTCCATCCCCCTGGTCATTCTGCCGGGGCCTGCAAGGCTTGGGCTACCGCCTCCTTGCGTTGCACCATGGGTCTTGTAGTCTCCCACGTTTACTACCTGCCGTTGCTTCTAATTAGCTGGAGCTGTAGTGTGACTACCGCCCCCGGAAGCCACCGCGCCCGTCTTACTCGTTCCCCGTCTCAAGGAGCACTGTGGGGATTGTAGTCTCTTACCGCGCTCACTGCCGTTCTAATGTAGAGGCTCAACCCAGTTGCCAGACTACGTCTCCCAAGTGGTCCCCTGCGAAAGCCTGGGAGTTGGCCTTGTCTGTAGCGCACGGCTCTCCGGGTTTTGTAGTCTCGTGTGGGAGGGATGGGGCGACCCCTCACTGTTCTGAGCTGGGCTTGGAGGGTGGGGACTGCTGCATTTCTTAGGCTCCTAGTAGTCTCGAAGTGACCACGAAGAATGCCCGTTCTGAGACAGGCGCGATTAGAGAGACTCCACCTATTGTCAGTGTAGACTTAAGGGCGAAGAGGTGGGTCACTGGTGGTGCGGGATGGGGAGAGAAGGGGAGAGGAAAGCTGGAAAGCTCTAGTCTTTTCTTCTTTGAGTTAAACTATGGCCGAAGGCCCCCCCCCCCTCTTTTTCGCGCCCATCACAGAGTGCTGAGGGAACCCTTTCCCAGAGAGGTGGTTTCTAAAGTGGAAGATGCTAAGACCCCTTTCCCATCCCGCTCCCACTCTTGACTAGTTAGACAAAGCCTCCACCCACACCGTGCTTCACGTTTTGCAGGCTCCAATAGGTACCTCCCTTCGTGCAGTTCTGCCTTCCTGTGTCAACTTCTTAGCAGAAACCAGCCTGCAGCCAGGCCAGAGCCTGAACGAAGAGGGCAGCTGCTTAGTTGGGATCCACCCCCTTCAGCAGCCCTCCCCTCCAGCCGCTGCTGAGCCCTGCCCAGGGTGTTCGTTCAGCCAGACCAGCTCGTGGCTGGGAAAACTGCAAGTCAGAGTGGAAAGGCTTCACTAATGCATTGCTGGTGCCGAGGATATAAGCAGGATCTAAGACCTAGTTCAGGATCATCACTGATTTGTGGTTTGCTTCATTTGCTAGGCTTTGATCTGGGTCTCAGACAACGTGCTGCTTTTCTGAAGCCTGGCTTTGGCAGAGCTCAAAGAGGACAGCCTGGAGCAGAGCTCCAGGTTGCCCATCCTTGTTGAAACCAGCATATTTTATTTTCAACAGAGGATATAATCACTGCAGAGCTCCCACCCTGCCTCCCAGTTTATCAAGTGCATGGCTTGGTGAAGCACCGTTTTTATCAGGAGGGAAGGTGTTTCTTAATTACCAACAGATGGTAGTCAGTGGCTTCCTCCTTACACTCCTGTCTCTCTCTTTAGTAACTGCTTTGAATAATACAAAAGGGGTTTTTGTAATCTTTACACTTTCCTTCTCTCACCCCAAATCAGGATCTCCAGTGTGGCCTAGTTTCTTGGCTGACCAACCAACTTCCGGAATGTTTGGTTATCTCCGAACTGGGTCCATGGTAGAAAGAGACCTTATTTGTCCTCCCTGATGAGATACACTCTTTGCTCCTGAGCATTGTAATCCATGCTTTCTAGGGAGTGGTACAGAGCGATCTGTGGGACCAACAACTGCCTTAGCTAGTGCCCTATTTTTAGTATCATTAGAGAATTTTTCAAGGCCACTGAGGCTTTTATTCCAGGACGAAGATGCCTGTTGTTGCTTATATCTGAGGGAGGACTCAATTGATGTCTCCAGTTTCCTCCTCCACCTTCTTCTTCACCCAGTTCACGCAGACACTGGTAGATCTGCTCAGTTTGGGAGAAGCCCATCCTCCCTCCCCAGCCCTGATTTAGGTGGATGCTCGTCTTTCCCTGTTGTCTTCTTGGGGTATATGTGTCCCAACTATCTCAGAGGGACTGCTAGATTGTTCTAGAAAGGGGATGGTTTTGAGGTTCGAGGTTGATGGGCTTCAGTGGAGCTTCCGTCATTGGTCAGAGGAGGTGGCAGGATAGGGGCTGGAGAATGCTGGACTTCATATCCCAGCCAGACTGGGTCTAGGTTTGGCTTTGAGTCCCAAACAAGGCATTGTTCCCCTGGGGCCAGGCTGCAGGAGTGGAGGAAGAAGACTCAGTGTGGACTAGTTTGACTACCTAGTGGAGTATGATAAAATCAAAATCAGGCTTAGATGTACTGTTCCAGTGCTGGAATCTCAGCTCCTTCAGTCTGGAAGGCTTTCTGAACCCTGGAGATCAGGTAGATTTTCATGGTGTCCTGGTTTAGGGTCAGCATCTGGCACACAGGTCTTCCCTAGCAAAGGATCCTTTTTCCTTCTGAATGTAGTCTGTGGCCCTGGAAGCCCTTGGTATTTAATCCCTGCTTACCTTCTGGGTCTCTTGGCTACAGGAGAGAGGAAAAGGGAGTTCTATGCATTTGGTTGCAGGGCTCCAAAGCCCATAGAAAGAATGAGAACAAAGAGGAATGGTGACCCATAGGTGTTGCCCAGCCCCTGGTGTCCTTATTGTTGACCAAAATCATAGGAAGTTGGGGAGAATCTTAGCCACAGACCAGGTCCTAAAAGGCTACATACATGACTTGCTAAGCAGCCATGCAGCGGTAGAGAACAGAACGTTGCTTCTGGGAACCAGCAGTCTCAGACTCCAGGTACTGGTTTCCCCACTGGTCTGGCTTCATCCTCCCTGAGTTTCATCCCCTGCGTCCTTCTTGCAGGAGTCTGAGGGTGGTCTCTACATCTGTATGAACACATTCCTGGGCTTCGGAAAACAGTATGTGGAGAGACATTTCAACAAGACGGGTCAGCGAGTCTACCTGCACCTCCGGCGGACCCGGCGCCCGGTAGGACTGGTCTGGGGACATTCAGGCACATCCCACAGGGCCCCCATTTGAGTCTGTTCCATTCTGAACTTCTGTGGGCCTCAGTTTCCCTCTGTAACCTATTTCTGTTGGTGTCATTAAAACTTGGCACATGTTTTTTAGCTCCAATCTCTTCCGAGATTAACCCACTCCATCCTGCCCATTCTCTTCATGTGTCCCTTCCCTGGGGCTTATTGCTGACCCTGCCCGTCTGGCCTCATTGCAGAAAGAGGAGGACACCACTTCAAGCACTGGAGACCCCCCCCGGAAGAAGCCCACCCGGCTGGCCATTGGTGAGCATCTCTGCAGTCCTGTTCTTCCTGACTGGTCTTTTCCCTCCTTCCCCAAAGGATCGGGCCTGATCAGTGGCCCTGGAGACCTGCAGGGGACAAGGTGGAGTGCTGTATCAGAGGAGGGACATTGGCCAGTGGTGGTTGTCCTATTCTCCCTCTTATTTCCTGTCTCACCAGGTGTCGAGGGTGGCTTTGACCTCAGTGAAGAGAAGTTTGACTACGATGAGGATGTGAAGATTGTCATTTTGCCAGATTACTTGGAAATTGCCCGCGATGGGCTGGGGGGACTGCCGGACATTGTCAGAGATCGGGTATGAATACCTTCCCACCCCCACCAAAGATTCTCGGGCAGGTGGGGCCAGAGCAGTGATGTGTTGTGCAAGCACTGAGAAGGCTGAAGACCAAGGGGCCAGAGGGGCGTTTGGGGCTGGGGGTTGGATACCATCTCTGACCCTCTGCTTCCCCCAGGTGACCTGTGTGGTGGAGGCCCTACTGTCAGCCGACTCAGCCTCCCGCAAGCTGGAGGTGCAGGCCTGGGATGGGGAAGTACGGCAGGTGTCTAAGCATGCCTTCAACCTCAAGCAGCTGGACAGCCCTGCTCGAATCCCTCCCTGGTGAGGCCTGGCCCCTCCACCTCGAGGTGCAGTCCTCAAAGCAGGGGCAAAGAGACCACCCTCCTGGGGCATCTGGGGAGAGAGAGGCGGGAGCAGGACCATGAGGGAGACTTGGGGGAAATGAACTCAGCAAAGGGACACCCGGAGGAGAGGAGATGAGAAAGGTCTTGGATGGCAGGGGGCCCACAGAGGCCCCTCTCTCTGCCACTCCCATATACCCCTGATTCGCGTTTCAGCTAATTTCCTTCTTCCTGGGTTAGTGGCTGGAAGTGTTCCAAGTGTGACATGAGAGAGAACCTGTGGCTCAACCTGACAGATGGCTCCATCCTCTGTGGCCGACGCTACTTTGACGGTAGCGGGGGCAACAACCATGCAGTGGAGCACTACAGGGAGACGGGCTACCCGCTGGCTGTCAAACTGGGCACCATCACCCCTGACGGAGCCGGTATGCGCCCCCCTCACGCCCCAGTGTGCTCTGCTACACATTTTATGTGACACGAATAACACGTGAATACGTTTTCCTGAGAAGTAATGAAAATGTTACAGATGAGACTAAAGCTTCGCTAACCCCCCAAATCCCACTCCCTTTCCTAGAGGTTGCCATCCTTATCTGTTTAGTGAGTATCCTTCCTAACCCATCGGACTCTGGCACCTTACCCGCTGGTGTCAGTTACTTCCAACCCTACCTTCACCCATCTTCCCTGACAACCCCAAAAAGGCTTGTGACCTCACTGATACTCAAGGGAGCCAATACCATGGTTCCCCTTACAGGCTTGCCTTTCTATCCAAGCAAGGCCCCTCAGGGTAGCGGGCGGATGGATGGCCAGGCCAGTCCTGAGCTCCCCCTTCTGACACTACTCCTGTCCCTGCCCTAGATGTGTATTCATATGATGAGGACGACATGGTCCTGGACCCCAACCTGGCCGAGCACCTGTCCCACTTTGGCATAGACATGCTGAAGATGCAGAAGGTGAGAATCCTCATTCCTGCCCCATCAGGCCCTTCTTCCTTGCAGAGAGGCAGCACATTTGAGAAGAAAGTTGCCACAAATTATCCCAATCCCCAAGACACATGGGCTCCCTTTGGAAAACTTCCTCGAATCATTCATTTGTTCACTGAATATTATTGAGTACATTCCATGTGCTTGTCGCTGTGTGAATGGACAGCTGTGGTCCTTGCTTCCGTAGACTTATGTTCTAGATGGAAAAGCAGATGTTAATCATATGCTCACACAACTAAGTGAATGATCACAAACTGGGATGTGTGCTGTGGGAAAGACAGGGTACGGTGGCAGTTGACAGCAGGGGCACCTGGCCCCATCCGGAAGCTTCGCTGGGGAAACAGTGCTTGAGTGGGGACCTAAGGGGTGAGAAGGGCTAACGCTGGAATAAGAAAAACCCTTCAGGAAGGGGGAATCACATTCATTTCATTATCTCATTCAGGCAAAGGCTGATGATATAACAGGCCTGTGGGGCAATTGCTTGTGGCCTTATAGAACTTGAACTAGATGATGGCCCATGTGCCTCCCAGGTAGAGTCCATAATTCTACAAATTCTAGGCTCCAGCTGGGTATCGTCCTAGACGTTATAAAGGATCAGTGTAAAAAATAGAGGGCTGAGTGTCTCACCCTGTCTGAAGTGTCCCTTCCCCTGCAGACAGACAAGACAATGACTGAGTTGGAGATAGACATGAACCAGCGGATTGGTGAATGGGAGCTGATCCAGGAGTCAGGGGTGCCCCTGAAGCCCCTGTCTGGGCCGGGCTACACAGGCATCCGGAACCTGGGAAACAGCTGCTACCTCAACTCGGTGGTCCAGGTGCTCTTTAGCATCCCTGACTTTCAGAGGAAGTGAGTGGTGCCCTCTCCCCATGACCCTGCACCCCGGCCACCCCAGCTCCCCCTGGTTGCTGCCAGCCTCTCAGCACACCCCCCCTTCAGCCTCCCTCAGTACCTCTGTTCTAGCTCAGTCCCTGTTCCTGTTGCACCACAGCTGGCGTGCTGAGAGGGAGCAAGTCACAGAACTGCCCCCCTGCCACCTGGCAGCTGCACAGACCCCTCTGCTAGAGCAGAGCCCCAAATCCCAGGGCTCTCTGTGGCCTCCTGCCTGACCCAAGGGCAAGCAGGTGGGCTTTATTTTAGGCAGGTGACATCAGATGAGCACCTCACATGCACATGTAGAACTAGAGGAGAGGGGAGGGCCTGGGATACCCAGACAGGCAAATTCTGAGCATCAAGGAGTTTCTCCTCTAGTTGGGAAGGACCTGATGCATATGTGGAAACAGTGTTATCAACAAGTTCTGCTCAGCAGAAGGCAACTGTATTTATCCTCCTCCTAGGCTGTCTTCTCCCTTCCCCTGATTCTCCCAAGAAGCAGGAAAAGGATGCCTCACAGTACCCTGCACGCTGATAGAAATGAGATGGGGAAGGGCAGTTGCTGGAAAGAAAGGGACCCAAGTTTCAACTGTGTAACTCCCCACGCTGGAGGGAGTCTGTTTGCTGAGCTAGTAGATAATTGCTCCTTCCCTTTTCCTCCAAGCCTAGGCCAAAGCCCTGCGATGATCCTTCCCTTGGCTTTTAGGTATGTGGACAAACTGGAGAAGATCTTCCAGAATGCCCCGGCGGACCCCACCCAGGACTTCAGCACCCAGGTGTATGTAGCCAGTTCTGTGTACAGAGGCTGCTGGAGCCTCGCAGCCTGTATATGCCTTCTTTCTCCTCCATGACCAGCAGAGGGCAGCAATGTCGTCTCTGGCCAGTTAGAAACTTTCAGATGGTTGCCTCTGGGCATGCTGTCTGCCTTGAGTTGTATTCCTGTAGCATCTTAAGTTTTTTCACAATTTAGAGAGTTGTCTAAGGAGGGCTATGAGGGGAGGAAAAGGTAGAGAATAGATGTCTGATGATCATTAGCTGACTGAAGTTAAATGGTTCTCTCGGATGTTAATGCAGGGCCAAGCTGGGCCATGGCCTTCTCTCGGGGGAGTATTCCAAGCCAGCACCAGAGTCAGGCGATGAGGAGCAGGTGCCAGAGCAAAAGGTGAGCCTGGGATGGGACTCTGTTCCTTTCAGGCTCTGGAATTATGGGGAAACTGAGGTCTGGGAGATGTCTAAAATAGGCCACTCATTGGCCTCTTGAGCCCGGCTGAGTCTCAGTCCTGGCTCTGCCTAGGAAGTTCAAGATGGCATTGCCCCTCGGATGTTCAAGGCCCTCATTGGCAAGGGCCATCCTGAGTTCTCCACCAACCGGCAGCAGGATGCCCAGGAGTTCTTCCTTCACCTTATCAACATGGTGGAGGTAAGGGCTGGAGGGGGGCAAGGGAGGGCCCTCTGTACAGCCCTTCCATCTGCCTGCAGTTCACCCCCTTCTCCCTCTTGCCCATTGTTCGCTTGTCAGCCCCACTCCTATAACGTGACATCTGCGTGCACTGAGCCTTCCCTGAGTAGCAGTTGCATGTGAGGAGAACAGTAAAGCCAAGCAGTGGTCCTGACCCTTGGCGGGCTTGCAGCCAGTGAAGGGTACACCCAGAGAAAATGACATGAGGATACTCACTGCCTGCAGAGAGTCCCACAGCCCTGAGATGGGGCCGACTTGAGGAGTGGGGGCGTCAACTAGGGAAGGCTTCTACTCTGCTCTTGTATTCCAGGCCTCTTAGTGCTGGTCTCCCTTGCACTCCTCTCCTTGGCGCCCAGTGAACTTCTTTGGCCCCTGCTTCATTTCCTGGCTGCCCAGGTCTCCTTACTCTGCCTTTTTGCCCGCAGAGGAATTGCCGGAGCTCTGAAAATCCTAATGAAGTGTTCCGCTTCTTGGTGGAGGAAAAGATCAAGTGCCTGGCCACAGAGAAGGTGAAGTACACTCAGCGAGTGGACTACATCATGCAGCTGCCTGTGCCCATGGACGCGGCCCTTAACAAAGGTTGGTCGTGCACTCAGCAGGGCCTGGGTGCGGTTGGAGGCTGAGGTTGAGGGGCGCGTGGGAGCCATATAGGAGCGGAGCCCACGGTCTGCTCTGCACCCCCAGTCAGAGGTCTGACGCCAGGCCATCGGGGGCAGGTAGGGTTGGCCCTGCCCACAGCTTGTGGGAAGACCTGTGTTAAGAGAGAGGCGAGACCACATACAGACCTGTGTCAGGGTGGCTGGGGAGCGTGGAGGAGCTGAAGTAGCCGAGGACACAGCCAGTAGGGCGAGGCTAAGTGGGGAAAGAGGCAGTACCCACTGAAGGCTCCAGCTGCCCCTCTGTCACCAGACGAGCTTCTGGAGTATGAGGAGAAGAAGCGGCAGGCCGAAGAGGAGAAGCTGCCACTGCCAGAACTGGTTCGGGCCCAGGTGCCCTTCAGCTCCTGCCTGGAGGCCTACGGGGCCCCCGAGCAGGTGGATGACTTCTGGAGCACAGCCCTGCAAGCCAAGTCAGTTGCTGTCAAGTGAGTCCTGTTGGCCGAGGTCTCCGCTTTCGGGGCTGGGACAGGGTAGTACCACAGACGCCGTGCCTCTCTCATTGTCTCGTCCCTCTGTGGTTGGAATCTCGGGGTTGCATCAGCTGGGGCTGGTAATTGGGCCCTCAGGGCGCCAAGGGGCCACAGCAGGAGTAGATGCGGACGATTCTAGTTACCTTGTCCTGTCCCCGGCTCCCTCGTTTTCCTTGTGGTTCAGGGTCACTTTTCATTGCAGCTTCTCTCCACTAACTCCCTCAGTCCTGGCAGAGTGCAGGTACTTAGTACCAGCTGTGGGCAGAATTTGGATTTCCAGCAAATGGCCCCACTTTGTGCCTAACTCTGCTGTTGGCATGTGCCTGAGATCTGAAAGGGTACTTTGGTGTCAAGGGATTTCAGCCCTTTTGCTCCTGCCCCCTGAGACAGCCTCCTGGCTTCTGCTCTTTGTCTGCAGATGCTCTGAGGCCTGCTCAGGGAAAGTTAAGAATATGGAGTATCTTCTGGGCTATTAGATCTTCTGCCTGTGAGAGGCTGAACCCCAGTGTAGGGGTTTCAGGAGTGGAGAGCCTTGGGATTCTCTGGGTACCAGGACATTCTCTCTTCCGTAGGACTACACGATTTGCCTCATTCCCTGACTACCTGGTCATCCAGATCAAGAAGTTCACGTTCGGCTTAGACTGGGTGCCCAAGAAACTGGGTATGGTGGCTGGGACAAGCGAGGGAGGTTAAGTAGGAAATGCTAGAAATGTCAGGAGCCTGATGGGGAGTCAGATGCCAGAACGTAAACTAGTGTTTAGCTTTCCTCCGAAAGGGGAAAACATTACCTTAGATGTTTTAAAACATATCTAGTTTGGAAAGCACTTACTAAAAATATTAAAAGACTTCTTTGATTTTATAGTTATGATTCACAACCAAAAATGATTTTCATAGTTTTATTTCTATAATTGGCAAGATTCTGTTGAGATCCACAGAAGTATGAAATCATTCCGTTGTGCAGGTTGGAAGCCCTCTTCCTTGTCCATGGCTCATTGGTGGTGGATCTGGGGCTGCAGGTCTCCTGGCCCCCAGGCCCACAGTCACTCTTGTTACATTGGGACCCCTAAGATTGGTACTGCTCTGAGCAGCTCTTCCTCATGGAGCAATGCCAAGACACGGGGCAGGGGCTTGAGGTTCCCAAAGTGCTCTTCCAGGAAGGGCCTCGGGGAGCTGCTAGGCGACCTTGCCATTCCAATTCCAGATGTGTCCATTGAGATGCCAGAGGAGCTAGACATCTCCCAGTTGAGGGGCACAGGGCTGCAGCCTGGGGAGGAGGAGCTGCCTGACATTGCCCCACCCCTGGTCACTCCGGATGAGCCCAAAGGTAGCCTTGGTTTCTATGGCAACGAAGACGAAGACTCCTTCTGCTCCCCTCACTTCTCCTCTCCAACATGTTAGTGACTCTTCTTCCTGCTTGTTTCTCTCCTTGGCTGGTGGGGGTCCTCTCTGCCTGCTCCCTGTGACCCTGTGCTTTTTATTTTTCCTGTCCTCCCTTTCAAATCCCCTCTGCCCCCTCTGTGAGGACCAGCTAAGCGCTCCCAGCCCCCTCTCCATGTGCATGGCAGCAGCAATGGCCGCTGGCCTGTCTGCCCTTGTTCTCTCATGGTTGGGGCAGAAGCGGGATTCACGCTCCAGAAATGGGGCCTGTCCTGTGAGGATGGGCCAGGCAGGGGGCCCATGGGGGACCTTGCGCTTCAGTCTATCTGTAGGGTACAGCCGGACCCACATTATGTCAGGCTTCACTTTAGTTCTGGAATAAGGTCTGCATGGAGTGTGGGACTGGACTTTGTGAGGGAGGGGCAGCAGATGGTGAGCCGAGGACCCAGGTCACTGTGCCCACCTGTTCCCACCACAGCACCCATGTTGGATGAATCGGTCATCATCCAGCTGGTGGAGATGGGCTTCCCTATGGACGCCTGCCGCAAAGCTGTCTACTACACGGGCAACAGTGGGGCCGAGGCTGCCATGAACTGGGTCATGTCACACATGGACGATCCAGGTAGGCAGCGGTGGCGGGCAGGGCAGGGCAGGGCCACTGCCCTCCCCCAAACACTTCAACCCCTTCACATCCACAGATTTTGCAAACCCCCTCATCCTGCCTGGCTCCAGTGGGCCTGGCTCCACAAGTGCAGCCGCTGACCCCCCACCAGAGGACTGTGTGACCACCATCGTCTCCATGGGCTTCTCCCGGGACCAGGCTCTGAAAGCTCTGCGGGCCACGGTACGGGTTGTCCCCAGCTCAGGACATGGGCCTGGGGGTAAGAGGGGGCGGGAGTGAGTGCCATCCTTTGTGAGCAAGGCCAGAGACGACCAGTGTGGTCTGGCCAAGGCCAGGGTGCCACCCTTTCGTGGCAGTGATGAAGGATTTGGGGCTTCCACTGGCGGTGTTCTTGCCCTTGAACTTGGAAAAAGTAACAACGCTTCCCTCCTCTCCAAGAACAATAGTTTAGAACGGGCTGTGGACTGGATCTTCAGTCATATTGATGACCTAGATGCAGAAGCTGCCATGGACATCTCGGAGGGCCGCTCAGCTGCCGACTCAATCTCTGAGTCTGTGCCAGTGGGACCTAAAGTCCGGGATGGCCCTGGAAGTGAGTGTCCCTGGGAAACAGGACAGTCCACTACACTAGATCTTCATTCCAAGGCAGCTCTCCTTCCCTCACGGGAGTGCAGGGGCCAGAAGCTTCTTTCCACTGATGTAACTTCTGAACGGGGGTTCTAGGAGGCTGGAACAAACTTTTGGCCCAATATCTGCCCCGATTCCCCGAAACTCATGTCCTGACATTGAGTTGTTAGGTCTGTCTCTGGGCTGTCACCCCAGGATTCCTCTCATCATCTTCTCCGCCCTCTCTCTCTTTCCCTAGAATATCAACTCTTTGCCTTCATTAGTCACATGGGCACCTCTACCATGTGTGGTCACTATGTTTGCCACATCAAGAAGGAAGGCAGGTAAGGGGCTGGCTGTGTGCATTTTAAACGGGGGAGTGGTGGGAATGAGTAGGGGCATCCTGGAAGTCCTCAGAATACTGTGGGAGAAGGTGAAGGGGCTGCTGATGCCGGGCACGGATACACCAGGAATTGATAGAAAGCCTGACAGCAGGGATCTGCAAACTACAGCCCAAGGTCTGACTCTGGCTACCTGGTTTTATAAATAAAAAATAAAGTGTTAATGAACATAATTACACATAACTCATTTATGTATCATCTGTAGCTGTTTTCACCCTGTAACGGAAGTTGAGCAGTCAGAGACCAGATGGCCTGCAAAGCCTGAAATATTTACTGTCTGGCCCTTTACAGAAAAAGTTTGCTGACCCCTGCCTACCAGGAGCAGGGTGGGGGGGTAGCTGTAGAGGTACCAGAGGATCTGGAGACACCGAGCAGGGGACGTGAGACGGGGAGGCTCCCATCAGACAGGTAGCAGCGGGACGGTAGGTTTGGGGGCTGAGCCGAGAATGGAGGGAGCCTCTGCCTCAGAATCACTAGCATCAATTCCAGGAGCTGTCAGACGGGCTGCGCCGTGCAATACCCAGTTTGCTTATCC
>JAVSCE010012140.1:0-55079 GCA_032199065.1 Smutsia gigantea
AGCCAATCCAGAAGCATCCGATTCCCTGAGGTATGACAGGCACTTTGCAACCACTGCTGAAGAGAAGGGTAAGTAATCAGGGAAGCCAGTCTACTCATTTCAGAACCCAACATAACAATGTTTTCCACTCCTGTATCCGAGACACGCAAAAGCCAGGCAGGCAGAGGTTCCAATGACTTCTGCTGATACCAGATGCTCATGTACACCAGCTCATCCTGTTTATAGGGGTGGAGCATGGAGTGCTCCACAACCTGAGGAGGGGAAGCTCCTCCCCCTCCGGAGCCTGCAGTTGTTGCTTTTACTTTATTACAACTGGGTGGGCCTTTAATTCAGGAGAGGTTGGTTCCTCAGGCAGTGGCCTTGGCAACAGATTGGCCCTCATCCCAATCCCCTTATAGTCTCCTGACACCTACTCCAACATCTCCAGAGCTGAAGGCACTGCTGTTTCCTCTTTTCCCCAACAACCTTCTGTAGTGTGGACTATCTTGCTGCCTCCCCCCTTGCTACTGCTAAGTAATTTTCCGGGGGTGCAACCTGTCCTCTTAATAACTGTCTTTCTTCCTTTAGGGCATCCCATAGGCCATCACCAGCTCCTCCAAGTGATGCTGAAGTATGTCTCTCTCTTGCTAATGTCTCTCTCTCTCTCTCCTTGATAACCTTCTCTCTCTCCTTGATAACACTTTCCACTATCTTGACAAAAAGAGATCCTACAATGCCAGCTGCTACACAGCCATTCAGGTCCTCTAAGCAGCCTTCTCTCTGATGGAGGACTAATTCTTCAGCTTCTGGAGTCTTTACTCTTCCCCAGTTCTGGGAAAAGCCCCACCGCTCTAGGAGGTGCTTTTCCCTTGACCAATTCCCCACTAGGGGCTCCCCAATTGAAAGCCCCACATATAGGGGTTTCCAGAGTGAACCGGCACCCTCTACCTCAGCAGACACTGGGGCCTTCCCATCTTCCCTAGAGGCAGCCCACCTGAGGGTCGCATACATTTAGACAAATTTAAGGTTCAGAGGTCCTGCCGACTACTGCCAGATGTAACTCTGGGGGGAAAATCCCAGGGCAAAATAGCTTTTAAACAGAAATCAGTCAAAGGGAGAAATAAAGTTAAGAAACCATTTTATTTCTTATAAGCTGTCATCCCTGTCTCTCTCTCCACCAGGCTGCAGCAGAAGAGAGCCCCACCCAACCTGTCCAGTCCAGATAAACACTTGGACGACCTTGTAATTACCTGTTGATATGTAGATGGACTACTTCTCTCCACCCCTTGGAAACACCTGAGACAGGGACCATGAGTGTAGTCAGAGTAGGGTGAGGGCCTCCAGAAAAAGCAAGGCAGGGTATTTACAGTCAGAGAAATGTAACAATGTGCAAAGTGGTCCCTATCAAAACTCTGTGTTAAGCATTATGCAAAGTCATAGTCATACTAATTATCTAGGGTAAATATACCAGACTAGGAATATAGACATCTTCAGTGAGATCAGTTAAAGCTAAAAAGGCCAGGAGCAACTTGGCCTGGAATGTTTGAGTGCTCCACAAATAAAGAAGGATATCTCAGCATAACCTGTGGCTTCATTGTAAACAGCCCTAACAAACAGACAACAACCCAGCCCACCTTGGGGACAGGGCAGGTGGTACAAGTACACAACCTAAGTCCTGTATCAGTTCCCAAATTCCTCAACTGCCTATAAATCCCCTAAACAAATGCACCACTACGGGCACTGTTGTCCCCTCCTGGCATGAGCCAGGAGCTCTGTCCTCTCACTGTATCTCTAAATAAAAGCCTCTCCCTGGCTCTCCTACCTTCGGTGTTTGTTAAGTTCATTCTTCAACTCCACAAACAAGAATGCTGGCATCATCTTTGGGGGCTCATCTTGGATCACTTCAGAGGTGAGTATTGACATCTGAACCTGCCTTTTTCTTTTACTTTCCTTATAGAAGGATACCATCTATGGCACACAACATCGGGAGCTCAT
This sequence comes from Smutsia gigantea, assembly GCA_032199065.1. Classification (NCBI taxonomy): domain Eukaryota; kingdom Metazoa; phylum Chordata; class Mammalia; order Pholidota; family Manidae; genus Smutsia; species Smutsia gigantea. The sequence goes on from JAVSCE010012140.1 coordinate 1,975, forward strand.
CAGATGCTTAAATGGGACAAGCCTGGCTGCTTATCTCAAAGTATCGATAGACAGGTTCCTCTGCGTCTCCCTCAGTGGAACCCCTGTCTCCCTAGGGAGCCAGGAAAGTCACCTGAGTGGAGGCCAGGATTCCCTTTCAGAGGTATCTCCTTGGATGCAAGGGGCTGAGGAAAGCCATGGGCAACTGCGAGAGTCTAGGCTGAGGCTACACTTCAGTGGCTTCTCAAAGGCCCATGTGTCTGGAATCAGAACCTGACAGCCCAACTGGGTATACATGAGGAGTGTCTCTCTCACTATGACTTTCAGCCTGCCATTCCAGGCCACCCTGGCCTCTGCATGAGGCAAAGATGCTCTTTACTTCCTTTACACACTACGTGTGCCTCTAACTTGATCAGTTTCATTGAACCCGATGCTCACCAAAGCAAGGTAGAAGGTCCATGCTTCTCTCTTATTCCTGACTTAATGCTGCACTTTTTTATCTCATAAAATGTGTCTGGGCACCCATTAGCTACTTAAAAGATTATTAGCATTGGCTACCAATCTTAAGTCTCAGGTGAAAGGTTTCCCAGTGTCTGCTGCTCCTTGATCCCCTGCCTCCGGATGGGAATGTCAGGGAGTGGCTGAGTCAATTTCCTACTTTCCTATCTTAATCTGTGGACTCCCAGGTCAGACTGGACTAGTAGACAGTAGTCCTGGATCTCGGCTCTGGCCTATTGATCCGATGGCACTGAGTGAACCTCCAGCTAGGCTGCTGCCTATGTGAGAGTCACAGATGACCCCTGACCTCTTGTCTCACAGACCAGATTTCTTAGAGTGGGTAAGTAGCAGGCTAAATCCCAGGCTGTGGCAGAAACTGGTGTTTAAGACTATAGACACTGAAGTTTATCTCACCAGGCCCCTCCTTACCCCAGAACGACTCAGGAAACACAGGTCCACACAAGAGATTTTAATAGCTGAAAGAGAATGGCTGCCTCTGAGCAGAGAGCAGCAGCTTGTGGGTGAGGAAGCGCATTTTTAAGGAGTAGGGTGTGTTCTGCTATGGGGACATTGGTTATTGGATATTAAGGGGTGGGGCGAAATGTTTAGAGATAAGGTGAGGCAAGTCCAAACATGATTTTCACCAGCCCATGTGCTTGAGGACCATGAGGTAAATGGAGGATAAAGTATTATATTCTTATATTCCTCCCTTTTCTGTTTTATAAGTTGTAGAGAACTTGGGGAAGGGGTGAAGGTCAGTCTTCAGTAACTGCTTCCTGTTGATTAGGGGTGATGAAGTTCATTTTTGTATTGATGGGGGGTGGTCCTATGATGAGCCCTTGGTCTGAAGTGGCGATGGCGTGTTCCAGGTTTAATGAGGATCATTGTCTTTGGAGAGGGGTTGGTAATCCTCTAATATAAGCTGGTTAAAGGTCTGTTTAGAAATTTTTTGCATTTGGGAGTGGAGTGTTTTTTGAATGCAATTAATAAGACAAGGGGCTATGAGCGGGATCAGAAGGATTAGGAGAAGGACAGTAGCAAATGGGAGGAAGATTTGCCATAGTTGACTAGGGATAGACCAAGAGGTGTTCTGGGATAGCTGTTGTCTTCTCTTTTCCAAGTCTTCCTCTAATTGCTTGATTTTGTTTTTTACTTCTCTGGACTGGTTAACATAAAAGCAGCATTCTTCCTGCAGATATAGGAAGAGTCCCCCTTTTTCCACCATTAGGAGATCTAATCCACAGCGATTCTGTAGGACTATAGCAGCTAGAGAATCCAGTTGGGTTTGAAGGGTTAATACGGATTCAGCTACTTGCTGAATATTCCTTATTAGTTGATTAGAGAGTTGTTGATAATAAGTAATGGATTTGGTTATTCCACCAATTCCAGTGGCTATGCCTGCTGTGACCCGTAAGGTGGCTAGTAGGGGAATAAATTGAATGGCACATTTGGGTCAGGGTCTTACATTACCCATTAGGTGTATAGGGACTTCCTTATCCCCTGGGACAATGTCTATGGATGGAAATAAGAGAACCAAAGTGCATGTGCCTGTCCATTCAGGGGAAGGAAGCGATAGACAGTTGTCCCACACAGGAGGGAGGTTTCAGGGACTGGCAGACAGTGAGACTTTGTGAATGGTGAGTAGGTGAGAGTTTGTCTACACTGTTCTTTCTGTAATTAATTCTCCTACAAAGGTGTTTCCTGTTGAGGAAAACACCTCTGGGAGAACTGAAAAAGGGACACTCTAGAAAGCTTGCATGAGACATCTGCCAGTTCTGGGGAAATCTCATTGAGCTGTACTGAACTGTTGGATTGTAGAGGAGTAGCTATTAAATGAGAGAAGCCTGCTTTCAAACACATCCAGCACCCCTGAGCCAGAGAGGATTTGGTAAGGTTAAGTAAGTGATGAGTAGTATTAACTATTTGAGTTAGGAGAGGGTCTTCAGGTATGGGGTCCCATCTGATTGACAGATTGAGGGGATGCCTGATGGGATTGAACATGTTGTGAAGTATTTGGGGCAATACTGTAAAGACATATTCCCAGCAGGCTTGATCCTGCACTCCACCCCTACCTGACATGCCTGCATGACTAAAGAAGTTCCAACAATAACTGTGGGAAGAAGCACTATTTCCCCTAGTTCTCCAGGGGCACTCACTTATCCTAGCCTTATGGTTGGATTTCCCGGTCCAGTATTTCTGATAGCTATGTTTACATAGGGTGGCTGAATCATAGCATTTCTTGGGACATATGTGTAAGCAGAAAAGCAACCTGTAGGGCAAAGGAACTCCTTGACGGTGCAATCTTTTGGACAGTCTGAAAGAGAAGAAAGGCTGGTGTTGGGGAAGATAGGTCTGGTGAGAGAATAAGTGTTGAGACCAGGGTTAACAATCCTGAAGCATTATGCATGGTGGTTGTAAGAGAGGTCTTAAGACTCTGTGCTGGTGGAAACTTCTTCAGTGATGAGTGGAAGTGGAGATGAGCACTGCAAAATGTGGAGAGTAGGAGGTTGCGTCAGGGTGGAGGAGTACGAACTTGTGGGAGATTTGGTGGGAGGGGAGTAAGGTGAGACAAATGGTTTAAGGTGGGAGTTGTGTATCCAATGGGGAGTCCCCTGGAGTTTAAGGGCAGTTGGCATGGAAAGGATTACCGTGTATGGTCCTTGCCATTTGGAAGTTAGGGATGGTGTCGCTTGTTGTGGCTGGGATAGGAGCACAGAGTCTCCTGGGTGATAGAAAGTAGGAGAAGTGGGGTCTTGAGGTTTTGGTGTATAGACGTCATTGTGGGACCACAGTAGGGAGCGAATGTGTTAAAGTAAAGGGTTGATAAGATGAGGAGGAAAGATAGGAGGCTCGGAGTTGAGACCTGGAGGAAGCACAGGGTGGCCATACATGAGTTCAAAAGGAGAAAGTATAGCAGGTTTTTTTTGGTAAGGCCCAGGGTCAAAGTAGGGCCAAGGGTGGAGTTTTACCCAGTCAAGGTGGAGCTGCATGGATAATTTAGTAAGAATAGATTTGAGGGTTTTATTGGTTCTTTCCACCTTACCTGAGGATTTTGGGTGATAGGGGTTGTGAAAATGCCATGGAATATTAAGGGATTTAGTGGTTGCTTGGGAGATTTGAGAGATAAACTCGGGGCCAGTGTCTGATTGTAAGGAAGTAGGTATTCCAAGGCGTGGGATAATTTCAGACAGTAAGACATTGGAAACAGTCTGGGCTCATTTGTTAGTTGTGGAGAAGGCCTCAACCCATCCCGAAAATGTGTCAACCAGTACTAAAAGATACCAGTGATGTTTTACTGGAGGCATGTGAGTAAAGTCGAGCTACCAATCAGTCCCGGGAATGAGCCCTCATGTTTGATAGGTAGGAAAGGTGGGTGGTCTGGAAGGTGAGTTGGGATTGACTTTTTGACAGATCTGGCATTAAGTTATGAGCATTTTGAGGAAGGCAGTCTCTGAATGAGAAAGAGGCAGGTAAGTTTTAAGAAAGTGTTGTAAAGATTGGAAGTTAGGGTAGAATAAGTGATATAAGTAGGAGAGTATGGCCTCAGTGGAAGGTGGGCTGGTAGTTGCGGAAATGGAATTTTTAGGGCCTGGAATGAGGCACCTATTATAAGGGCTAATGCTGCCTTTCAGACTGCCTCATCTTCCCTGTTGTTACCAAGGGAGATGGATGACTGGTCTGACCAATGGGAGCGGCAATGTACTAGGCCTATGGCTGTTGGGAGATGTGAGGCTTCTATCAGTGGTATGATGTGTTTGGCATTGACAATAGAGCTGCCCTTGGTGTTGAGGAGTCACTGTTCTTTCCAGATTGCTGCTTGGGACAGTAGGATATGGAAATCATATTTAGAATCAGTGTACATAGTAAGAGAGGACCCCTGTTCTAAAGTGAAGGCACAGGTAAGGGCAATCAGTTCTGCTTGTTGGTTTGTGGTGTTAGGAGGTAAGGGCTTTGCCTTAATAGATTTGTCCAGAGAGACAATGGCATATCCTGGCCATCAAACACCCTCATGGATAAAGAAACTGCCATCAGTAAACCAGGTATATGTGGCCTGAGGAAGGGCACCCTCCTGAATGGGTGGGACAGGTTAGGAGTTCATCTAGAGTTTGTAAACACTTATGGAAAGGGGATTGTGATCCTGCCTGTGGATCAGGAGGTAATGGAAGAAGGGTGAAGGGATTAATGGGAGGACAGGTTTTGAAACTGAGGGAGGTGTCCTCAACTAGGGCAACCTGAAGTGATAGAATCTGGCAGGGGGAAAGAGTCTTCAGGCCTTTTTAGGTAAGGAGTTCAGAAAGATCATGGGGGGAGAGAACAGTTGTGGGTGACCCGAAGATGAGTTTTTTGATTCTTGAATGAGGCTGGTAGCCACTGTTAGGGCTCACAGGCAAGCAGCCCATCCCTGAATAGTAAGGTCTAGTTTTCTGGAAAGGTAGGCAACCAGGGCAAAGGTTGGCCCTAACATATGTCCCAAAACTCCCAGGGCAAAGTCCTGCCTTTCTGAGACATAGAGAAAAGTGGCATGTGAGATCAGGCAAGTGCAGAGTGGGGGCTTGTAGAAGGGCTAGCTGGAGTTTATAGAAGGGTTTAGATACAGGCATAAATAGGGGCTCAGTGAGAGGTCGTCAGGATGCTTCATATAGGGGGGCAGCCAGGAGTGAAAAGTTGGGGATCCATGAGCAAAGGAACCCAGCAAGACCCAGGAAGTAGAGAATTTTATCTTTGTTGTTTGGAATGGGCATGGTTTGGAGAAGTTTTTCCTGTCTATGTTAATGCCCTTGTAGCCGGGGGGAGAGCTGAAGTCCCAGGTAAGTGACTTGAGTGGTGGACAGCTGAAATTTGGAGGATGAAACAAGATAGCAATGTTCTGAGAGAAAGTTTAAAAGGAGAATAGTATCCTGTTGAGTGGTTTTTAGGGAGGGACTGCACAGGAGAAGATCATCTACATATTGAAGGAGGGTGGAGCTCGAGAGAGTAAGGGATTTGAGGTCTTGTGCTAGAGCCTGTCCAAAAATGTGGGGACTATCTCTAAAGCCTTGGGGAAGGACTGTCCAGGTTAATTGAGTAGAAGTCTGGGTGGCAGGATTGGTCCAGGTGAAAGCAAATAGATCTTGAGAGTTGGCATGGAGGGGGATTGTGAAGAATGCATCTTTGAGGTCAAGGACAGAAAAGTGAGTGGTGGAAGCAGGAATTGTGGACAATAAATATATGGGTTAGGGACTACAGGATGGATGGGAATGACAGCTGCATTAATTACTCTTAGGTCCTGGATAAGCCTGTAAGAACCGTTAGGCTTTTTCATTGCCAGTATAGGAGTATTGAAAGGGGAATTGGCTGGTCGTAGTAGCCGTTTGTATAAAAGTTCCTAGATAATTGGCTGCCGGCCCAGTAAACTCTTGAGGGGCAGCGGGTACTGAGGTTGAGAAGGAAAAGAGGCGGGGTCTTTAGGTATGATAATTACTGGGGGGCAGGTGGTGATAGAGGGGGGAGGGTATCCCAGACTACAGGGTTGACCAGATGGGGTGGGAGAGGAAAAGAAGAGGGAGGTGGGTTTGCACTGGGTTGGAGGGCTAGTAAAAGTGGGAATGAAGGCGAGTCAGGGTTGAGGCACAGTCCAGGAGTGAAAGTAATGGAAGCTCCAACCTTGTGTAGTAGGTCTCTTCCCATAAAGGGGATGGGACAATGCGGAATCACCAAAAAGGAGTGAGAGAGAGGGCAATGTTTCTAAAGATGCAGTGAAGCATGGGAGTTTGTAAAGGCTGAAAAGGTGTCCCCTCTACCCTGACTATAGAGGACTGTGAAAGGGAGTTAAGTCCCCAAAACTCCTTCAGGACTGAGTAGGTGGCCCTGGTGTACAAAAGGAAAGAGATGGGCCTACCTGATACCACAATGGTTACCCTGAGCTCCTGTACAGTGATGATAGTGGTCGGGTGGAGGAGTCCGGGGCCCCCTCAGTCATCAGTTGCCAGACCCACAAGGTCTATGTGTGGAGTGTTAGAGCTGGATAGCCTGGCACCTCTCGGTGTGCAAGGACAGTCAACAGCCCAGTGTCCCTCCTGATGGCACTTAGAGCATGGACCGGGGGCTTCTGGGGATTTGAGCAGGCTCTAGCCCAGTGACTCGTTTGACCACATTTCAAGCACGGACCAGGAGGTCCTCCTGGCTGCTTCTTAGGAAGTGAGGATACCTGAGCACCAGTGGTTGGTGTAGGTGAAAGGCCTTATCCAGCATTTGATATTTTTGTTTATAGGCCTTTTCATCTCTTCCATTATATACTTTGAAGGCCACTGCCAGGACTTCTGCATGAGGAGTTAAGTGTTCCTTCTCTAGACATCTAAGTTTAGCCTTAATGTTGGGGAAACTCTGGGTGAAGAAGTAGGTCATTAATAATTGTCTCCCACGTGGGGTCTCAGGGTCTAGGTTGGTATATTGTAAAAGAGCTTTAGTGGGGCGGTCTAGGAACATAGAGGGATTCTCAGTTTTATCCGGGATAACTTCTTGTAGTTTCTCATAGTTAACGGATTTATTGGCTGACTTCCTGAGACCCGCCATGAGGAAGGTGGTGACTTGATCTCGGCTGGTGACTCCTCCTGCTGTTTTATAGTCCAAATTAGGGTCTCGGTCAGGATATGCTTCAGCACCTATTGGATGGGCTGGAGTAGTTTGGTGAACCTTATCGGCATGAGTTCTAGCCTGTTCCGAGACTCACCTACGCTCCTCGGGCAAAAGTGTGTTGGATAGGATCATGTGAATATGATGAAAGGTAAGATCATATGACTGAGTTAGGTACTGGAACTCTTTTACATAAGTAGCTGGGTTGTAGGTGAAAGAGCCTAATCTTTTCTCAATTTGGGAAAGGTCAGGAGAAAGGGACATGGACCTGGACATCTCCTGCTGTACCGGCTACTTCCCAGAGTGGGTCTAGGATCTGGGTTTGAGAGCAAGTGACTGGAGGACTTGGTAGGGGGTCTCGGGATGGGAGGGAAACTGGTTGTGGTTGAGGAAGCAGGTTTGTTACCCCACTGCTGATGGGAGCTTGTGGTTGGAGATTTGGCAGGGGTTGAGGGGGATGAAACTGTGCAGTTTCCATGGTGGCACTGGGCAGACAGGGTGGTTGAGGAGGAAGAAGTGAAGGAGTAGGTGCAATGGGGATTTGGGGCCAGTAGGGTGGGGGTTCATCAGTGGGGTCAAAGTCGGAGGAGGTGGTGGGATCTGGTTTGCTGGAGGGTGAGGACTTTAAGGCTAGTAGTAGGTGTTTAGGATTGCAGGGGAGACAGAGAGAGGTCTTGGTTCAGAGGTAGGAGAAAGCCTGGATATATGGGATCTCTTTCCATTTGCCCGTGTTGTCACAGAAGTTGTATAAGTCGTGGAGAATTTTAGGATCTAAAGAGCCATTGGGAGGCCATTTAGACTGGGTATCCAAGGAATATTGTGGCCAGATCTCATTACAGTAGCGAATAAGCTTAAAAGGTTTGAGGTCTGGAGTGAGGTGGAGGGGTTTTAGATTTTTGAGTAAGCACCCTAGTGGTGAGTCTGTGGGAATGGAGGGACCAGATCCCATGGTGAGAAAGAGACAGTCCACAAGTCGCAGAGGCATCCCAGAGTGATTGAGAATGTTGCGGATAAGATGACACAGTTAAGGGGTCATCACCACCTGTAACCGAGCGATCAAGGAGAAAATGCTGAGGAGGTTTGATACCTGGTACCAGGATTTTGTTAGATGAGAAGGATATCAAGCCCCAGGGGGTAGAGATTCTCACCATGGGAAAAGGTGGAAGGTGAGGAAAGGTCAACTATGGGGATCAACTGTGACTCTGAAAGTCATGGTTGGGGGTGCCCCTGTCCTGGAGGAGCCCTTGTGGGTGTTGGACACTAAAGGGTCACATCCCAGGTTCCAAAGGGACATTAAAGTCAACTATGAAGGGGAGACTTATCAAATTGAAGGCCAGTGTTGGGCAAGAAGACGAGTGACTGGGAAAATGGACGGTGGGCCCGTGGAGGAGGATTGGGCAGTAAGGGTTCCCAAAGCAGCTCAGATTCCCGGAGGAAGAGCAAATTCAATGGGAGAACCTCATCCGAGTCACAGCACCAATGAAAGGGTATCTCACTGTGACCCTCCTTTCCCCAGCCCGACTCAGGAGACACAGGCCCACGCAAGATATTTTAATAGCTGAAACAGAGAATCACTGCCTCTGAGCATAGAGCTGCAGCTCGTGGGTGAGGAAGCTCATTTTTAAGTAGTGTGTGTTCTGTTATGGGGATGTTGGTGATTGGATCTTAAGGGGTGGGGCAAAATGTTTAGAGATAAGATGTGGCAAGTCCAGGCATGATTTTCACTAGCCCACGTGCTTGGGGACCATGGGGTAAATGGAGGATAAAGTCCTATATTCTTATAGACACCCCCCTCCATCACTGCCTATAGCGGCTTCAGTCTAAATTCTGTTGCTGGCCTTAGAAAAAGTTACCCTGCTCCTCATTCAAAGCCCTTCTCTTAGGACTGTGCCACTTTCTTCTGTGTAATGTAAATGAATTCTGTGAATTCGTGAAGCTGAAACCTTTAGCCCAACATGTAAATGGCTCTATTCTATTGATCACTCTTTCTTAGAGGCAGTCATCCTGGGGCTAGGCATTTCCTTTTCTACAGCCCTGAGGGAAGTGAAACAGGCTTGTGACTCTGACCAAGGCTCTGGCAGCGAGAGGTCACACAGTACCTGCACTTATCAGACAGACAGGATCGTCTCAAGGAATGATCCTGAGTGTACTATGTTAAACCCGTGCAGAGAAAACGAGATTGTAGATTAAAACTCAAAAAAGGCATTAAGTAAGAGCACACTGGTAAGGTCCCACTAAATCCAGAGCTGTAAGACAACTCTTGCTTAGTGGGAAGGCAAGAGGGAAATCAAAGCAAGGTACCGGCCATGCTGGTAAGGAGTGGTTAAATCCAGTAGGCATGGCAGAGCGGGTGATTGACCACTGTCATCCAGGTTCCAGGGCGAGGGGACGCCCTAACACAGAAAAGGCCGACCAGGCTTCAGCACACTAGTCTTTCTCTCTTCAGATGGGAGCATGCTCTTCAAGATTAAAGCCAGAAAAGCTCCTGCATGTTTTCTAAAGAACTGGGAGGAATTTGATCCCCAGACCCACTGAAAAAGAAGTGCCTTCTGCTCACAAGCCTGGCGTCAATACAAACTCTCTGATGGAGAAGCTTGGCCCCTGAGAGAAGTACACAATATAATAAGGTTATGCAGCTAAACATATTTTGATGCAAAGAAGGAAAATAGTCAAAGTCCCATGGACTACTACAATAAGGAACTAGTTTTCTAAATTTTTTTTGGTAAAAATCAATTCTACTTAATGGGTTCATCATTATCTTCAAAAATTGGGAGGTTTTTGAAGTAGACTCCCTGAAACAGAAGAAATATACTTCTGCAATACAACCTGGCTTTAAATGACTTGTGCTAGAACTGTACTTGCATTTCATTCCCAGCCCCCTAGACACACACAGTCCCTATCAGTTCAGAGCCTTCATTGGCCTTGTTAGTCTGGGGCCGTTTAAATCTTAACCCAGTTATATAAACTGCTCGCCCTTAGAGTGTATTCTTGAAAACTGAGATATTTTAATCAAATAAGCTAAAAAGAAAGAAGGCAATTGGATATCAGTAACTCAAATTTTTGTATCAGTTTATCTGTCTGTGTATATGTTCTTTTACAAAAATTACTGCTAACTGTAGTCATTACATATCAATCTGTATGTGTGTCTAAGTGTGTAAATGAAAAATATTTTCCTACCTCCAGATGGTATTAATAAGTATTAATTAATTTAAAGACAAGCACTTGTAAAAATTGGGAATTCTAAAACGTAAAGAAAATTCTAATAAAAGATTTAAAGCATTAATGCTAATTTAAGATGAACTTAAATGGACATGTCCTTACGGCTATCAGCTGCCTAAGCTTACGTAAAGTCATTTCAGTTGATGTTATCTGTTAAATATTTCAAGAAAAAATGTTTAAAGACTTGACATTGTCTAATGTTTGGTAAAAGTTTTGTGGGCATGGTTGTTAGGAATGAGTAAACTAAATAAGTGTAGCAAGTAAACATCTTAGTAATAGAGTGTTAAAGAATATTACAGTGTGTATACCTACAAACAGACTGATAATCTTTGTGGTAACCTAAAACCTTAAAGTTTTGGCAAGTTAGAAAAACATTCTTTGTGCTTAGTGAGAGATTGTGCTGTAAAGCACACTGTTCCAAAAATTATAAAATGTTTTCATAAATTTGATAATCTAAAGAATGCCATAGTAATGGTTTACAATAGCCTACTTCTAAGTGTTCACTGAAAATTAAAGTTCTTATGGTATTAAGTTCTAATTAAAACTACTTAATAAGGAGAACATTTCTGCATGCCAAAGAATGTGTTTTTTGATAAAAGAATGACGCTTTACTCTAAAGTACAGCTATTATAAAGAGGAAGAAGTAATGTAAAAGGAATGTAAAAAGAAAGTTGTAGAAAGTTTAGGAAAGAATTATTGATATGCTATGTGAAATTAAAGCAAATTAGCCTTGATATCAAGTGTACAGCAAAAGTAGAATTTTTTTGAAGCTTACTTTATTTTTTTATAGTTTATTTTGGTATCAGTAATCTACAATTACATGTGCAATATTATGGTGAGTAAACTAAACACTTCATCAGGTCCCCCCCACCAACACCATTACAGTCACTGTACATCAGCATAGTGAGATGCTACAGAGTCACTACTTCTCTTCTCTGAGTTGTATAGCCCTCCCTGTGCCACTGCAACACTATATCTGCTAATCGTAATGCCCCTTTTTCCCCCTTGTCCCTCCCTTCCCACGCAACTTCCCCAGTCCCTTTCCCTTTGGTAACTATTAGTCCGTTCTTGGGTTCTGTGAGCCTGCTGCTATTTTGTTCCTGCAGTTTTTTCTTTGTTCTTATACTCCAAATAGGAGTGAAATCATTTGGTACTTGTCTATTTTGGCTTGGCTTATTTCACTGAGCATAATACCCTCTAGCTCCATCCATGTTGTTGCAAATGGTAGGATTTGTTTTCTTCTTATGGCTGAATAATATTCCATTGTGTATATGTACCACTTCTTCTTTATCCATTCATCTACTGATGGACACTTAGGTTGCTTCCATTTCTTGGCAATTGTAAACAGTTCTGTGGTAAACATAGGTGTGCATATGTCTTTTTCAAACTGGGCTGCTGCATTCTTAGAGTAAATTGCTAGGAAAGCGATTCCTGGGTCAAATGGTATTTCTATTTTGAGTTTTTTGAGGAAACTCCATACTGCTTTCCACAATGGAGGAACTAATTTGCATTCCCACCAGCAGTGTAGGAGGGTTCCCTTTTCTCCACATCCTCGCCAACATTTGTTGTTGTGTGTGTTTTGGATGTTGGCTATCCTGACTGGTATGAGGTGATATCTCACTGTGGTTTAAATCTGCATTTCTCTGATGATTAGTGATGTGGAGCATCTTTTCATGTGCCTGTTGGCCGTCTGAGTTTCTCCTTTGGAGAAGTGTCTATTCATGTCCTCTGCCCATTTCTTAATTGGATTATTTGCTTTATGTTTGTTGAGGGGTGTGAGTTCTTTATATACTTTGGATGTCAACCCCTTATCGCATACATCATTTATGAATATATTCTCCCATACTGTAGGATGTCTTTTTGTTCTACTGATGGTGTCCTTTGCTGTACAGAAGGTTTTCAGCTTGATATAGTCCCACTTGTTCAGTTTTGCTTTTGCTTCCCTTGCTCGGGGAGATGTTCATAAAGAAGTCACTCATGTTTATGTCCAAGGAATTTTTGCCTGTTTTTTTCTAAGAGTTTTATGGTTTCATGACTTACATTCAGGTCTTTGACTCATTTTGAGTTTCCTTTTATGTATGGGGTTAGACAGTATTCCAGTTCCATTCTCTTACATGTAGCTGTCCAGTTTTGCCAACACCAGCTGCTGAAGAGGCTGTCATCTCCCCATTGTATATCCAAGGCTCCTTTATCAAATAGTAATTGACTGTATATGTTTGGGTTAATGTTTGGATTTTCTATTCTGTTCCACGGGTCTGTGGGTCTGTTTATGTGCAAATACCAAATTGTCTTGATTACTGTAGCTCTGTAGTAGAGCTTGAAGTCAGGGAGCGTAATTCCCCCTGTTTCATTCCTCCTTGTCAGGATTGCTTTGGCTATTTGGAGTCTTTTGTGGCTCCATATGAATTTTAGAATTATTTGTTCCAGTTCATTGAAAAATGCTGTTGGTATTTTGATAGGTATTGCGTTGAATCTATTGATTGCCTTAGGTAGTATAGCCATTTTGACAATAATTATTCTACTTAGCCAAGAGCATGGGATGAATTTCCATTTCTGAGTGTCTTTAATTTCTCTTAGGTGTGTGTTGTAGATTTCAGAGTATAGGTCTTTCACTTCCTTTGTTAGTTTTATTCTTAGGTATTTTAATCTTTTTGATGCAGTTGTGAATGGAATTGTTTTTCTGATTTCTCTTTTTATTAGTTCATCATTAGTGTATAGGAAATAAACAGATTTCTGTGTGTTAATTTTGTATCCTGTAACTTTGCTGAATACAGATATTAGTTCTAGTAGTTTTGGAGTGGAGCCCTTAGCTTTTTTATGTACCATATCATGTCATCTGCAAATAGTGACAATTTGATTTCTTCTTTACCAATCTGGATGCCTTGTATTTCTCTGTTTTGTCTGACTGCCGTGGCTAGGACTTCCAGTACTATGTTGAATAACAGTGGAGAGAGTGGGCATCCCTGTCTTCTTACCGATCTAAGATGAAAAGCTTTCAGCTTTTCACTGTTAAGTATGATGTTAGCTGTGGGTTTGTCATATATGGCCTTGATGATGTTGAGGTACTTGCCATCTATACCCATTTTGTTGAGAGGTTTAATCATGAATGGATGCTGAATTTTGTCAAATGCTTTTCCAGTATCTATCGAGATGATCTTGTGGTTTTTTTCTTCTTTTTGTTGATGTGCTGGATGATATTGATGGATTTTCGAATGTTGTACCATCCTTGCATCCCTGGGATGAATCCCACTTGAACATGGTGTACGATCCTCTTGATGTATTTTTGAATTCGGTTTGCTAATATTTTGTTGAGTATTCCCGCATCTACGTTCATCAGGGATATTGGTTTGTAATTTTTTTTTTGGTGATGTATTTGCGCAGTTTTGGTATGAGAGTGATGATGGCTTCATAGAATGTCTTTGGAAATATTCACCCGTCTTCTATTTTTCGGAAAACTTTAAGGAGAATGGGTGTTATTTCTTCTCTATATGTCTGGTAGAATTCAGAGGTGAATCCATTTGGTCATGGGTTTTGTTCTTGGGTAGTTTTTTGATAACCATTTCAATTTCATTTCTGGTGATTGGTCTGTTCAGTTTTTCTGTTTCTTGTTTGGACAGTTGTGGAAGGTTGTATTTTTCTAAGAAGTTGTCCATTTCTTCTAGGTTTTCCAGCATGTTAGCATATAGATTCTCATAATATTCTCTTATAGCTCTTTGTATTTCTTTGGGGTCTGTCATTATTTTTCCTTTCTCATTTCTGATTCTTTTTATGTGTGTAGATTCTCTTTTTCTTTTAATATGTCTGGCTAGGGGTTTATCTATTTTGTTTATTTTTTCAAAGAACTAGCTCTTGGTTTTTATTGTTTTTTTCTATGGTTTTATTCTCAGTTTTATTTATTTCTTCTCTGATCTTTTTATGTCCCTCTTTCTGGTAACTTTGGGTCTCATTTGTTCTTCTTTTCCCAAATTCATGAATTGTGTCTTTAGACTCTTCTTTTGGGAATGTTCTTCCTTCATTAAATAGGCCTGAATTGCAATATACTTTCCTCTTACAACTGCCTTTGCTGCATCCCACAGAAGTTGTGGCTTTGTGTTGTTGTTGTCATTTGTGTCCTTATATTCTTTGATTTCTCTTTTGATTTGGTCGTTAACCCATTGATTAATTTGGAGAATGTTGTTAAGTCTCCATGTATTTGTGAGCCTTTTTGATTTCTTTTTAAAATTTATTTCTAGTTTTATACCTTGGTGATCTGAGAAGTTGGTTGGTAGAATTTCAAGATTTTTGAATTTACTGAGGTTCTTTTTGTGGCCTATTATGTGGTCTATTCTGGAAAATGTTCCATGTGCACTTGAGACGAATGTGTATCCTGTGCTTTTGGGGGCAGAGTTCTGTTGATGTCTGTTAGGTCCATCTGTTTTAGTGTGTTGTTCTGTGCCTTTGTTTCTTTACATATTTTCTGTCTGCTTGATCGGTCCTTTGGAGTGAGTGGGGTCTTGAAGTCACCTAACATGAATGTATTGCTGTTTATTTCCTCCTTTAATTCTGTATTTGTTTCACATATGCCAGTGCTCCCATATATGGTACATATATATTTATAATGGTTATATCCTCTTTTTGGACTGACCCCTTTATCATTATGTAATGTGATTCTTTATCTCTTGCTACTTTCTTCATTTTGAATTCTATGTTGTCTGGTACAAGTACTGAAACACCTGGTTTTTTCTTCTTGTTGTTTGCATGAAATATCTTTTTCCATCCCTTCCCTTTTTTTCTATATATTTGTGTTTGAGGTGAGTTTCTTGTAGGCAGCATACAGATCGGTCTTACTTTTTTATCAATTTTCTTACTCTGTGTTTTTTGATGGGTGCATTCAGTCCATTTACATTTAGGATGATTATCGATAGTGATGTACTTATTGCCATTGCTGGCTTTAGATTTGTGGTTACCAAGGGTTCAAGGGTTGCTTCTTTACTATCTAACAATCTAACTTAACTTTCTTGTTTAGTTATTGTAAACACAGTCTGATGTTTCTTTATTTGTCTCCCTTCTTGTTCTTCCTCCTCCATTCTTTATATACCAGGTGTTTTATTCTTTGCCTTTAGTTAGTATTAGGATGGTCTGCTTTCTTTGCTATGATTTTATTTTCTCTGGTGACATCTTTTTAGCATTAATAGTGCTTAACTCTAGAGCACTTGCCCTAAGATATCCTGTAGATGTGATTTCTGGGAGGCAAATTTTCTCAGCTTTTGCTTCTCTGGAAATTGTTTAATCACTCCATCATATTTAAATGATAATCGTGCTGGATACAATATTCTTCGTTCGAGGCCCTTCTGTTTCATTATGTTAAATATATCATGCCATTCTCTTCTGGCCTGTAAGGTTTCTGTTGAGAAGTCTGATGATAGTCTGATTTGTTTTCCTTTGTAGGTGATCCTTTTTTCTCTCTAGCTCCCTTTAAAACTCTGTCCTTCTCTTTGATCTTTGCCATTTTAATTATTATGTGTCTTGGTGTTGTCTTCCTTGGGTCCCTTTTGTTGGGAGATCTGTGGCTTTCCGTGGACTGCGAGACAATTACCTTCCCCAGCATAGTGGTGTTTTCAGCTATTATTTCTTCAAAGACACTTTCTATCCCTTTTTCTCTCTCTTCTTCCTCTGGTACTCTTATAATGCGAATATTGTTCCATTTGGATTGGTCACACAATTCTCTTAATATTCTTTCATTCCTAGAGATCCTTTTATCTCTCTCTCCCTCAGCTTCTCTGTATTCCCATTCTCTGATGTCTATTCCATTAGCATTCTTTTGCATCTCCTCCAGTCTGCTTCTAGGCCTGTCGATGGCTTGTCTCATTTCTGCCTTGTCTTTCCTGACTTCCCTCACTTCCTCCCTTAGCTTTTGCATATTTCTCTGTAGTTCCGTCAGCATCGTTATGACTTTTATTCTGAATTGTTTTTCAGGAAGATTGTGCACTTGCATCCCATCAGTCTCCCTCTCTGGTGTGTCAGGGTCTGGGTGAGCTTGGTCTGTACCATATACCTCTGTCTTTTCATGGCAATAGAAGTGGTCACTCGTAGGTGCCACATATGTCAGCTGGGCTCTTTAAGACATAAAAAAAGGAAGAGAAATAAAAGAGAAAAAAGAAAGAAAGATACGTAAGAAAGGAAATGAAAAAAAAGAAAAAAAAAGTAAAAACAACCCCCACCGGGAGTAGATTCTGTGAGGATGCTGTAGGTGGTTGTGTTTCTCCACTATTCCAAAGCCATGGCTGTGCAGGTCCGCAGCGCCCTTTGTAGCTCTGGCTGAGGCGGGAACGAATAGGAGGCTGTTGTTCTCTATGTGAAGTTTTAGTGCAGCTACTTTTTCCCAGTCGCCAGCCAAGGTGTCTGAAATTCCTCAGGACTGTCAGCCTGCTGGGCCAAGTGTGCTGGGACGATCCTGGGCACTTGCCACTGTAAGACTGCCCAAAAAAGCACATGTTTTTCTTTTGTCCTGGGGTGCCTGATGCAAGGGCCAGGGCACATTCCCAGCTCAAAACCTGCTCCTTCTGCCTCTCCAATATCCAATACACCATGTGATGTGTGTCATCGCCTCTGGTGCCAATCACCAAGGCTGGTTATTTCACGGGCCTGTACTTCCACTCCCTGCCATCTCTGAATCCTCTCCTCCCTCAATTGTGCAGTGGTGGTGGTATCCTCGGGTCCCATCGGGTCACGGCTCCATATCTTACCCACCTCGCAGGGTGCCAAATCCTCTCAGGTTCAGATGCAGGTTGTGCTCTGTCCTGTATATTCTGGTCTTCCTTTTAGGAATAGTTGTATTTGCTGTATTTTCATAGATATATATGGTTTTGGGAGGAGATTTCTGCCACCCTGCTCACGCTGCCATCTTCCCGGAGCTCAAAACAAGAATTTTTTTCTTTGTTAAAAAGAACAAAGATTTATTAGTCTCCTCTTAATGTTAAAAGATTGCAAAGGATTTTCTAATTGTTTTATCAAAGCAGTTTCTCATGCTTAAAGTCTCAATGAGTTGTCTAAGTACTGTGTAAACTTCTATATTTGCCTTTAATTTTTTATTGTCATTCTGATTAAATAGATGAGTATTATTTCATAGTGACCTGTGATACTATTTAGGCAAGTGGCATAAATATTTTTTTCTGACAGCTTCCCAGAATCACATTCAAAAAGGTGCTTTTACATCTAGTTAACTCTGATATTTTCCAGAGGGCCCCTGGAACATGTCAGAGGAATTTTTTATTATTGCGGACAATATTTGGCTAATTTGGCTTATTTATCTGATATATAATTACCTGTTTAATTACCTGGAAAGCACTGTCAAAGGGAATGATGCTAAACTTTGTTACTGAATGTTTTATGTTACAGATATACCCAAATTTCCTTATGTCAACTGTTTTATAGTAAGCTCTCATCAGATTTTTAACCATTGCATTTTATAAGTCTCTCGTCATTTATAGTCACTATTTTATTACTCCTAAAATAGGAAAGAACTAGATTATAGCAGAGCAGCAAGTATTAGTTACACAAGATTAAGTAAACTAAGGACAATAATTTTATGACTTTTTGTTTCAAATGTTGCTGATAAAAAGTGTTTTAAATTTTTTCCCTTAAGCTGACTTACAACAGTTTAGTAAATGACAATACCTTTATAAGCAGAAATGAAAGATTTATCTTTTTCTCTACATGATCCCTCCAGAATTTAAAAACTCTCAGTGACTATTTTTATATTTCATGGCAGCCTGTTTATTTGCATAAGTTCATTAAGAATCTGCTTTCCTTGTAAGAGGACCAATTAAAATGACTGTTTATTACCAAGGCCTTGACTGGAATGTTATATCTGAGAGATATGTGCATAAACTCAGATATGAAGAGTCAGCTTTAAGGAACCAAGGTTGACCTTATAAAGCCAACAAAGACCCTTGACGAACTGGCCTGGTATATTGCTTACAGGGTTCCCAACAGTCATACCAGATAAGTAAGGAAGGTCACTTCCGGGCAGGTGCAGGAACTTCAGAATGTCTTGGGACCTCAAGAAGAAAGGAATTCACCCAAATCTACAGGTACTGCAGGCAAAACCTGTTGGCAAGTCTGGCTTGGCTTTCTGGCCTTGCAAGACCTTTAAAAGTCCTATCTGAAATTCTTTATAAAAAGTTCCAGCAAAGCACATTTAAAGGAGCCTATGTAATCAATTGCTCTTCTTGCTGCACTTATGCAAATAATCAAGCCAAGTGTTAATTACTTTCTTAATCTGGTTACTTCTAATAAAAATGAGGATGATTTTAGAGAAAAGTATTGTTTCAATAATGCAGCCTTATCTATACTAAATCCTAATACTAGTCATTGGGACATAAACTAGATCCAGAATTTTAGTTTCTTCAAAATATCTGGCTATGATTCTCCAGATGTGTTAGTTTTTTCCCATCATTTCAATTAAAGTTTTACTATTTATATTTCTCATATTCAACCATGCATTCTTAATCTTGTCAAGTTTGTCCTTCCAGAATGGAAAATCCAACTCCAGTTCTTGGTACTTTACCTAATGATGCCAGGTTTCATGTGTGCAGAGTAGAAGAATGAACTTAGCAAACAGTCAAGGTAGGAGAGCCAGGGCAGAGGCTTTTATTGAGAGTTATAATGAGAGGAAAGAGCTCCTGGCATGAACCAGGAGGGGACAAGAGAGCCCAGGGTGGTACGTTGTCAAGGGGATTTATAGGCAGTTGAGGAATTTTTTTGGGAATTGAGGGCTTAGGGTGTGGACTTGTATTACCTGCCCTGCCCTCCAAATGGGCTGGGTTATCATCTATTTGCTAGGGCTGTTTACAGTGAAGTCACTGGTTATGCTGAGATACCCTTGCAGAACACTCAAACATTCCAGGCGAAGTTGCTCCCAGCCTTTTGACCTTTCACTGATTTCATTGAATATGTCTATATTCCTAGTCTGGTATCTTTATCCTAGAGAGTTAGTGTGACCTTGGCTTTGCATAATGCTGAACACAGAGTAGTTTCAATAGGGACTTTACATTATTACATTGCTTTGACGGTAAATATCCTGCCTTGCCTTTCTCCAGAGGCCCTCACCCTACTCTCTCATGGTCCCGCTCTCATTCACCCTTCTACAGATGGAAACCCTAGCTGCAGCTAGGGAAAGGGGGCAATGACTGCTCTGGGTGCTCCATTCTGAAAGGGGATGCAGTAAGGGGTGCAGTTTGGTCTCCATCACTGGTCAGATGAGAGAGCCTTGGAAGATGGGCACTTCTATTCAAGGTTCCATTTCTATTCTATTTGCAGTTTTATGGCTTCTAGGCAAGATTGAACAAATTGTGTTGTTAGGTTAAGTAGTAACATCTGAAGTTGGATTTTCTATTTTGGATCAACTTGAGATTAAAAATGCATGACTGAATATGAGGACTAGAAATAGTAAAACTTTAATTGAAATAATGGGAGAAAACTAAAACATCTAGAGAATCATAGCCAGATATTTTGAAGAAACTAGAAATCTGGATCTAGTTTATGTCCCAATGACTAGTATTAGGATTTAGTATAGATAAGGCTGCATTATTGAAACAATACTTTTCTCTAAAATCACCCTCATTTTTATCAGAAGTAACCAGATTAAGAAAATAATTCATACTTGGCTTGATTATTTGCATAAGTGCAGCAAGAAGAGCAATTGATTACACTGGCTCTCTTAAATGTGCTTTGCTGGAACTTTTTATAAGGAATTTAAGATTGGAATTTTAAAGGCCTCCCAAGGCCAGAAAGCCAAGCCAGACCTGCCATCAGGTTTTGCCTGAAGTACCTGTAGATTTGAGTGAATTTCTCTCTTCTTGAGATCCCCAAGACTTCTGAGGTCCTGCACCTGCCAGGAAGTGACCTTCCTTACTTATCTGGTAAGACTGCTGGGAACCCTGTAAACAAGGTACCAGGCCAGTTATTCCTAGGGCTTTGTTGGCTCTACAAAGTCAACCTTAGTTCGTTAAAGCTGTTCATATCTGAGTTTATGCACATGTCTCTCAGGTATGACATTCACGTCAAGGCCTTGGTAATATCACCAGTGTTTTTAATTGGTCCTCTTACAAGGAAAGCAGATTCTTATAGAACTTATGCAAATACACATACTGCCATGAAATATAAAAGTAGTCACTGAGAGTTTTTAAATTCCTAAAGGATCAGGTAGAGAGAAAGATAAATGTTTCATTTCTTCTTGCAAAGGTATTGTCATTTACTAAACTGTTGTCAGATTAAAAGAAAAAACTTAAAACGCTTTATCAGCAATATTTGAAACAAAAAGCCACAAAATCATCTTCCTTAGTTTACTTAATCCTATGTAACCAATAACTGTTCTGCTGAAATCTAGTTCTTCACTAGTTTAGGAGTAATAAAACGGTGACTATAAATGACAAAAGACTTGTAATGAGAGTGGCTAAGGATCTGATGAGAGCTTACTATAATACAGTTGATCTAAGGAAATTTCGATATTTCTGTAACACAAAACATTTAGTAACAAAGTTTAACATCATTCCCTTTGACAGTTCTTTCCAGGTAATTAAGCAGGTGATTATATATCAGATAAGCCAAATTAGCCAAATACTTTCCCCAATGAGAAAAAATTCCTCTGACATGTTCCACAGGCCCTCTGGAAAATATCAGAGTTAAATAGATGTAAAAGCACCTCTTTGAATTTGATTTTGGGAAGTTGTCATAAGAAAGCTTCTTTGGCACTTGGTTAAAATAGGATTATAGGTTGCCATGAAGCAATATTTTTTCCATTTAACCAGAATGACAACAAAATACCTCAAAGGCAAATACAGAAGGTTACAGTTGTTAGTTAAGCTTAGCTTTTAGTCTTTTTAATATTAAGATCTCATTTTCTTAAATACCCAGACAACTCATTGAGACTTTAAGCATGAGAAACTGCTTGATAAAACAATTAGAGAACCCTTTGCAATGTTTCAATATTAAGAGCAGACAAACAGTTTAAGAAAAATTTATCTTTTTAACTGAAAACAAAATTCTACTTTTGCTGTGTACTTGATATTGAGACACATTTGCTTTAGTTTAAAATAGGATGACTATATCAATTTTTCCAGAAGCTTTCTACAATTTTCCTTTTTACATTCAGTGTTCTCCTTCTTTAAATAAACAGCTGTACTTTAGAACAAAGTTACTTTTATCAAAAGATACATATTTTTAGCATGCAGAAATGTTTTCTTTATTATTTTAAGTAGTTTTAATTAGAACTTAAAACCATTTGGAACTTTAATTTTCAGTGAACACTGAGAACTAGGCTATTGTAAACCATTGCACTAGCATTCTTTAGCTTGATAAATTTGTGAACACATTTTAATTTCTGGAACCATGTGCTTTATAGCACAATCTGTCACTAAGCACAAAATATGTCTACTTAACTTAGCAAAACTTTGTTTTTGGTAACTACAAAAATTATCAGGCAATTTTTAGGAATACACACACTGTAACACAATTATTAAGGTGTTCACTTGCTACCCTTAGTTTACTCATTCCTAACAACTACGCTAGATTACTTACAAAACCTTTACTGAACATTAGACAAAGTCAAGCCTCTAAGGATTTTATTCTTGAAAGATTTACAGATAACATCAACTTAAATGACTTTAGGTAAACTTAGGCAGCTGATAACCATAAGGACATGTCCGTTTCAGTTCAACTTAAATTAGCATTAATGTTTGATATATTTTATTAGAATTTTCTGGAAGTTTTAGAATGCCCAATTTTCACAAGCATTGTCTTTAAATCAATTTTATTAATACCATCTGGAGGTAGAAAAATATTTTTCATTTACATGCTTAGACACACAAACATACAGATTGAGATGTAATGACTACAGTTAGTAACACTTTTCATAAAAGAACATATACACAGACAGATAAACTGATACAAATATTTGAGTTACTGATATCCAGTTGCCTTTTTTACTTTTAACTTATTTGACTAAAATTATCTTGGTTTTCAAGAATACACTCTACGTTCGAGCAGTTTACCTAACTGGGTTAAGGTTTAGATGGCCCCAGACTAACAAGGCCGATGAAGGCTTTGAACTGATAGGGACTGTGTGTGTCCAGGGGGCTGGAAATGAAATGCAAGGACAATTCTAGCACCAGTCATTTAAAGCTAACCTGTATTTCAGGAGATAAATTTCTTCTGTTTCAGGGAGTCTAATTCAAAAACCTCCCAATTTTGAAGATAATGAACTCAGTAAGTAGAATAGATTTTCATCAAAAAATTTTCAAAAACTAGTCTCATATTGTAGTAGCCCATGGGACTTTTCACTATTTTCCTTCCTTGCACTAAAATAAATTTAGCTGCATAACCTTATTATATTGTATACTTCTCTCAAGGACCAAGCCTCTCCATTAGAGAGTATGTATTGAGGACAGGCTTGTGTACAGAAGATAAGACACTTCCTTTTCATGGTATGGGGATAAAAATTGCTCCAAGTTCTTTAGAATGCAAGCCTGAGGCATGTGTGGCTTTAAACCTGAAGAGGAAGCTCCCTCCTGGAAGAGAGAAAGACCAGTGTGTGACACCTGGTTGGCCTTTTCTCTGTGTGAGGGTGTCTCCTCACCTTGGAGCCTGGGTGACAGTGGTCAGTCACCTTCTCTGCCAGGCCTACTGGACTTAATCCCTCTTTACTAGCATGGCCTGCACCTTGCCTTGATTTCCCTCTTGCCTTCCCACTAAGCAAGAGTTGCTTCAGAGCTCTGGACTTAGTGGGACCTTACCAGTGTGATCCTACTTTATGCCTTTTGAGAGTTTTCCTAGTTTTATCTGCATGAGATTTAGTCATTCCTTGAGAGCTCCCTGCTTGCCAATAAGTGCAGGGACTGTGTGACCTCCTGCTACCAGTGCCTTGGTCAGACTCAGAAGCCTGTTTCACTTCCCTGGGGCTGCTGTAAAGGAAATACCTCACCCCAGGATGACTGGCTCTAAGGAAGGGAGGTCAATAGAATAGATCCATTTACATGTTGGGCTCAGGGTTCAGTCTGATTACTTCACAGACTTCATTTACAATACACAGGAGAAAGTGGCACAGGCCTAAGACTGCTTTAAATGGGAGCAGGGGAACATTTTCCAAGGCCAGAGATTGTTCAGAGCCTGCCATGGACATTTATGAGGGGGGGTCTATACTCTTATTAAACACCAGTTTCTGCCACTGCATGGTAGTTATTCTGCTAGTCACTCACTGTAAGAAATCTGATCTGGAGACAAGAGGTCAGGGATCATCTGCGACTCTCACATAGGCAGCAGCCTAGCCGGAAGTTCACTCAGCACCATTGGATTGATCAGCCAGAGCCAAGATCGAGGGACCACTGTCTACTAGTCTGGTCTGCCCTTGGAGTCCACAGATTAGGAGAGGAAAGTAGAAAATCAGCTCAGCCACTCCCAGATATTCCCATCCATTTGGAGACGGGGGATCAAGGAGCGGCAGACACCAGGAAACCTTTCACCTGTGACTTAAGTCTGGTAGCCAATGCTAATCATGTTTAAAGTGGCTTATGGGTGCCCAGGCACATTTTATGAGATAAAAAGTACAGCATTTAATCAGGAATAAGAGCGAAGCATGGATCTCCTGCCTTGCAGTGGTGAGCATTGTGTTCCGTGAAATTGACAAAGTTAGAGGCACACATGGAGCATGTAAAAGAAGTAAAGAGCATCCTTGCCTCACCCAGAGGCCAGGGCAGCCTGAAAAACCAGGCTGGAAATCAAAAAGACAGAGAGACTCTCCTCATGGATACCGAGTCGGCCTGTTGGGGTCTGATTCCAGACACGCAGAGCTTTGAGAAGCCACTGAAGTGTAGCCTCAACCTATATGGACTCTCGCAGTTGCCCATGGCTTTCCTTAGTTCCTCCCATCCAAGGAGATGCCTCTGAAAGGGAAACCTGGACTCCACTCAGGTGACTTTCCTCACTCCCAAGGGAGACAGGTTATCCACTGAGGAAAACACAGGAACCTGCTGCTCGAGACTTTGAGAATGGCAGCCAGGCTAGTCCCATTTAAGTGGCTACTGAGAGCCCAATGTTGTGTGCCATAGATGGCTTCCTTTTATAAAGACAGTGTAAGAAAAGGCAGGCCCGGATGCCGAAACTCACCTCCAAAGTCTGGAAAAGCCCCCAAGGATGATGTCGGGGTTCTTGTTTGCGGAGTCGAAGAATGAACTTAGCAAACAGTCAAGGTAGTAGAGCCAGGGCAGAGGATTTTATTCAGAAATAAAGTGAGAGGACAGACAGAGATCCTGGCGTGATCCAGGAGGGGACAAGAAAGCCTGGGGTGGTGCATTGTCTAGGGTATTTGTAGGCAGTTGAGGATTTTTTTTTAATTGAGGGCTTAGGGTGTGGACTTGTATTACCTGCCCTGCCCTCAAGGTGATCTGGGGAATTGTCTGTTTGCTAGGGCTGTTTACAGTGAAGTCACAGGTTATGCTGAGATACCCTTGCAGAACACTCAAACATTCCAGGTGAAGTTGCTCCCAGCCTTTTGACCTTTAACTGATTTCATTGAATATGTCTATATTCCTAGTCTGGTACCTTTACCCTAGAGAGTTAGTGTGACCTTGACTTTGCATAATGCTGAACACAGAGTTTTGATAGGAACTTTACATTGTTACATTGCTTTGACTATAAATATCCTGCCTTGCTTTTCTTCAGAGGTCCTCGCCCTTCTCTGACTGTACCCAAAGTCCCTCTCTCACTGGTAACACAATTTGATCTATCTTGCCTAGAAACCATAAAACTACAAATAGTAGTAGAAATGGAACCCAGAATAGAAGTGCCCTTCTTCTGTGGTCCTCTCAACTGACCACTGATGGAGACCTAACTGCACCCCTTACTGCATTCCTTTTCAGCATGAAGCAGCCAGCGTGGTCATCACCTGCTTTCCCTAGCAGCAGCTAGGGTCTCCATCTGTAGAGGGAGGAATGAGACAAGGACCATGGGTGTAGTCAGAGTAGGGTGAGGGCCTCCAGATAAAGCATGGCAGGATATTTACAATCAGAGAAATGTAACAATGTGCAAAGAAGTCTCTATCAAAACTCTGTGTTAAGCATTATGCAAAGTCATAGTCACACTAATTATCTAGGGTAAAGATATCAGAGTAGAAACATAGACATCTTCAGTGAGATCAGTTAAAGCTCAAAAGGCCAGGAGTAACTTGGCCTGGAATGTTTGAGTGTTCCCAATATAAAGAAGCGTATCTCAGTATAACCCATGATTTCACTGTAAGCAGCCCTTGCAAACAGACAACAGCCCAGCCCACCTTGGGGGCAGGGCAGGTGGTACAAGTACACAACCTAAGCCCTTTATCAATTTCCAAAAATCCTCAACTGCCTATAATTCCCTTAGACAACACACCATTCTGGTCTTTTTTGTTCCCTCCTGGTATGAACCAGGAGCTCTGTCCTCTCACTGTATCTCTAAAAGCCTCTCCCTGGCTTTCCTACCTTGGATGTTTGCTAAGTTCATTCTTCGACTCCACAAACAAGAATCCCAGCATCACACCAATTGATATGCAGATGCACTAAAGCCAGGAGAGAGATTCTGGAAATATTGTTATTTTACCCACACATGTGGACCAATGATATAGAACTGACAGTTCAATAATAAACCTATGCATTATCATCAATTGATTATCAAATGTGTGACAAGACAATCAATGGACAAAGAATATTCTTTTCAACAAGTGGTGCTAGAACAACTGCATCTCCACATGCAAAATAATGAAGTTAGGCCCACACCGCACATCCAACACAAAGCTGACTCAAAACTGATTAATACGTAAATGTAAGAGATAAACTATAAAGATTTTAGCAGAAAACTGTGGTGCAAATATCTTCATGACCTTGGATTAAATAGAAATTTCTTAGATAAGACACCAAAAACTAGACTAGTTGCTATGGACTGAATGTGTCATATCAAAATTCATATGCTGAAGCCCTAAAACCTAGTGTGATGGTATTTTGAGGTCAGACCTTTCGGAGGTAATTAGCTTTAGATGAGCTCATGAGGGTGTGATGGGATTAGGTCAATTATATGAAGGGGCAGAAACCTGATTTCTCTTCTCTCACTACCATGTGAAATCATAGAGAGAAGGCAGCTGTCTACCAGTCAGGAAGACGGTTCCTTTCCTTCAGGAACCAAATCTGAATGCAGCCTCCAGAATTATGATAAATAAATCTCTGTTGTTTAAGCTATCCAATCAGTGGTATTTTTTTATGGCAGCCAGAGGTGACTAAGACAGCAATAGAAGTAAACAGTTTATAAACTGGACTTTGTCAACATTCAAAAATTTTGCACTTCAAAGGACACAAGCAAGTAAAAAGACAAGCCACAACATGGAAGAAAACATTTACTAATCATATATCTGGTAATAGATCTGTTTTCTGGAATAGAGAAAAATACTTAGAATTCAATTAAAGTGCAATTAACCCAATTAAAATATGGACAACAGGTCTCAGTAGATATTTCTTCATAGAAAATATAAAATGTCCAATCAATATATGAAAATATTAGTAGTTATTAGGGACATATAAATAAAAACAATGAAATACTACCTCATGCCCAATAGAATGGCTATGATTAAAGAAAAAGGACAGAGTAACAAGTGTTGGGAAGGACATGGAGAAACTGGAGCCCTCATACATTACTTGTGAGAATGTAAATAGCTGCAGTTCTTGTGGAAAAGCTTGGCAATTTCTCAGTATGTTAAACAGAGTTACTATATGGTCCATCAGTTCCACTCCTAGTTACATATCTAAGAGAATTTATAACAAATATCTACACAGGAACATGTGCACAAATGTCCAGAGTGCATTAATTATATAGCCAAAAAGAAGAGACAAATCAGTTGTCCTTCAGCTGATGAATCAATAAACAAAATATTGTCTTTCAATGTAATATTATCAGCACTAACAAAGAATGAAGTAATGATACATATTATAACATGGATGAATTTTGAAAAGAGTAGGCTAAGTGCAAGAAGCCAGACACAAAAAGTCTCAAAATAATTATATTTATATAGAATGTAGTTCTCTTATTCCGATATAGGAAAATCCACTGGTAGATAATTACTCTAAGTAGTTGCCGGGGGTATGGGGTAGAATGAAGTGGAGATTGACTACTGTGGGGTAAAATTGTAATATTTCCAGAATCTCTCTCTTGGCCTTCGTCCATTTACATATCAGTAGGTGTTCCTTCCCACAGCCTCTGGGGACAAGGAATGGAGAGAGGCTGTTCTTTCCTCCCCTCTGTTGTGTAATTGTTCCAGCACCTGTCAATCACCAGGGATCCACCCATGGAGTTTCTCCCAAAATGGGTGGGTGGAGAGGTGGTTGCACGCTGTGACTGGGGAGATGGACAGTGAGAGCGGCAGCCAGACATAATATGTGGGCTGATGGGCACCACTGGGTTGCTTCCATCACAATATGAGAGGCAGGGATTTTTCTCAAATTTGAAATAGATGAATAAATGTTACTCAATTTATACTTAAATATAAATTTTAAGAAACACAGTTTAGAGAATAAAGAAAATATATAATTACAGAAAACAAACTTTAAGTGTGCAATTTAGTAGGGCATTTATAAAAGTTGTTATTTAAAAGATAAATAACTTTGGGTCATGATCTTATTTTACTTTTTCATGAATCAACAATTCAGGACTTGCAAATAAAATTGGGAAGAATATAATTTTAAAAATTTGAGATAGAAAGGTAGTTGAATAAAAAAATCAAAGATAGTGTAATGGAGAGAAATATACCAAAAAATAGCTGTACCTGTATATCTTATGAATGTAAATGCAAATGAAGCCAGATTAGTGAGT
Organism: Smutsia gigantea; assembly: GCA_032199065.1. Classification (NCBI taxonomy): domain Eukaryota; kingdom Metazoa; phylum Chordata; class Mammalia; order Pholidota; family Manidae; genus Smutsia; species Smutsia gigantea. The sequence continues at coordinate 30,145 of JAVSCE010012140.1, forward strand.
ATAAGTTTAGGTAGAGAAGAGGCCAATCATATATTCTATTTAGTATATGATTCTCATTCTTAATATTTGGGGAACAAACATTTCATACTCTAGGACTTGCCTAAAGAATGTGCTACTTAAGAAATTTGGAAATCTATTGTTACTCCTAAGGATGTAAACCAAGTTTTTGATCAGTTCATATTAATTTGCAGAATATTTTGGAATTAATGCTTGATTGTGGTTCAATAAATTGGGAGACTATATATGTCTGAAAGATAAAACATTAACATTTTGCTTTTAACTTTTATTCCATTTAGCAGTTCAGTAACATGTCACTTTTATACTTCATCACTAAGTTCATCTGACGTCCTCATCTATTAAGAATCCATCCAGATAGGTTATTCTGTATCTTTCCTAGAAATGCATAGCATTTAGAATTGTGAAGAAACTGAATATGTATAACATATATCTTCTTGGTTAAATTCATTGCCTCTCATACTATTTTAGCTTGGTGGCAAAATGGTATAGGACCTTTAAGTGGCCAAGGTATTGAGTTTTGTTTGTGAATACAGCTGGATAGAGGATAATTGGTACCAGATAGAGTAGGCAAAGTACAGGATAGGACTCCACTTCAAGAAAAGCAACAATAAAACAGTGTCTTCAAAGCAAATCAAGAAATTTTTCTGGAAGGAGACTTGTTCCAGAGAGGAAGCAGCTCATGAAAAAAGACAGAGAAGAAAGAGCAGGTCATGAAAACAAAGAAATAAACAGGGAATGCTTACGTTGTAAATAAATAATTTTTAAAAAGAAAAAAATACAACAAAAAATTTTATAGAGATGGATGAGTCATTATATGATTTAGTATGAACAAATCAATATATTTAAGCACTGAGATGTTAAAAATTGAGTGCAAGCTAGAAAAGTCAAAATTAGAGCAGAGTTTGGCCATACAGTTTAGATTTTTGGGATTTTCTTTTGTTTTTTGCTTTACATGGTGATGTTTTGAGCATTTGAACTCTTTTTAAAAGGAAATGAATGATTTGTAACTAAATTTCTTACTCTATTCAAGAAAACCCTACTGAAATATATCTGAAATTCCAATTTTCTACGATCAGTGCTCTGCGTGAAAGTTCCCAAGCTAGGAAAGGAGTTCATAAGTGCCTCATGAACTTGGTGATAACATTAATCTCAGAAACAAGAGTAATAAAACATAAAATGAATAAGATTAGCCATCTGCAGAAAGTTATCCTCATTCACCTTGCAGGACAGTATGTAGTTGTGGTTATTAGGAGATAGTGTGTCTCCTATAATCAAGGTGACTGGCTTATTTCCTGAGGACAAGAATATAACTAAAGCTGTAACTTAATCAGTGTTTTATACACTAAGTAAAGAATGTGTTATAGATAGAGGTGATTTGCTTAAAGTCTACCCAAAAGAGGAAAAAAGTGTAAGAATTTAGCTTTGTTTTTAATTATACTTTTTCAGTTTTGTTGCTTTCAAAAGAGCTTAATTGATGTATAATTCATATATAAAACATCCTTTTAAAGGATACAATGAGTTGTATGTGTTTTGTTTTTATTGTGATAAAGTTGATATGCAATATTATGGTGGCTTAAGATGCACAACAAAGTGATTTGATAATTGTATACATTACTAGATGCTTGCCACAATAGGTGTAGTTACCCCATTATCATATGAAAATATTACAATATTATTCGTTAAATTCTCACTGTTGTGTTACAATTCCTGTCTATCTTATTTTACAATTTGAAGATTTTACCTCTTTATCCCCTTCTCCTACTTCACCTATCATCCCACTCTCTTCCCTATGGTAACTAACAACTTGTCGTCTATATTTGTGGACCATTTTTTAGCTTATTTTTTAGAATCCAAATATAAGTGAAATCATATGATATTTGTCTTTCCCTGCTTGATTTATTTCACTTAGCATGATAAACTCTAGGTCCAACCATGTTGTCACAAATATCAAGATTTCCTTCCTTTTTATGGCTGAGTAATATTCTATAGTGTACATGTAAATCTTCATTGTTTACTCAACTATCGATGGGCACTTAGGTTGCTTCCATATCTTTGCTATTCTAAATAATGCTGCAGTGAACATAGGTGTGCATATATCTTTTTGAATTGGTGATTTGGTTTTTTATGGGTAAATTCCCAGAAGTGAAATTACCGGTAATATGGTATTTTTATCTTAATTTTTTTGAGGAACCTCCATATTTGTTCTTGTTGTGGCCAGACTACTTTATATTCTCACCAACAATATAGGAGGATTCACTTTTCTCCACATCCTTATCAACACTTAAGATTTCTTGTCTTTTCAAAAATGGCCATTCTGACTGGCATGAGGTGGTACCCCATTGTGATTTTGATTTGCATTTCCCTAATGATTAGGGATGTTGAACATTTTTTCATGTGTCTGTTGGCTATCTGTATGTCCTCTTTGGAAAAAATGTCTTCTCAGTTTCTTTTCTTATTTTTTAATTGGATCATTTCTTTTTTTTTGGTGTTGAGATGAGTGAGTTCTTTATATATTTTGAATGTTAGCTCCGTATCAGATGTATAAATTGCGTATATATTTGACCGTATGGTAGGTTGCCTTTTTGCTTTGTTGAGGATTTCCTTTCCTGTGCAGATGGATTTTAGTTGGGTGTAGTTCCACCTGTTTTTTTTTTGTTTTTTTTTACTTTTCTTTCCTTTGCACTGGGAGATGTGCATGGAGATTTCTCATGCTCATGTCATGTTCATGAGATTCTTCCCTATGTTTTCTGTTTTCATGTCTTACATTTAGGTCTTCAACCCATTTCAAGTTTACCTTTTGAATGGAGTTAGACAGTAATCCAGCTTCATTCTCTTGCATGTAACTGTGCAGTTTTCTGAACACCAGTTATTAAAGAGACTGTCTTTTCCCCATTGTGTATCATGGTTCTTTTGCTATATATTAATTGACCATATATGCATGGTTTATTTATCAGTTTATATGACCATATGTCAGTTTATTTATGGTCTCCCTAATCTGTTACATTGATCTGTACGTCTGTTCTTGGGCCAGTACCATAACATTTTGATTACTGGATCTTTATAGTATAGCTTGAAGTTGGGGAGAATAATAACCCCAGCCAGCTTTGTTCTCTCAAAATTATTTTGGATACTCATGGTCTTTTGTGGTTCTATAGAAATTTTCAGATTCTTTGCTGTAGTTCATTGAAAAATGCCATTCGTATTTTGTGAGGGATTGCATTGAACCTGTACATTGCTTTAGGCATGATGACTATTTTCACAATATTGTTTTACTACCCATGAGCATGAGATAGATTTCCATTTACTTTTGTCTTCATTGATTTCTTTCATCCATTTCTTATAGTTTTCAGAGTATGGGTCTTTTACCTCCTTGGTTAATTTTATTCCCAGCTATTTTATTCTTTTTTTATGTAATTGTAAATGGGATTGTTTACTTTATTACTTTTTCTACTTCATTGTTAGTGTACAGTAGTGCAACATATTTCTTTATATTGAATTTGTATCCTGGAATTTTGCTGAATCGAGTTATTCTAATAGTATTTTTGGTGGAGTCTTTAGGGTTTTTCTATATATAGTATCATGTTGTCTGCAAATAGTGATAGTATTACTTATTTCTTACAAATCTGGATGACTTTTATCTTTCTCTTGTCCAAATTCTGTGGCTAGGACCTCCAGAACTATGTTGAATAAAAGTGGTGAGAGTAGACTTCTTTGTCTTGTTTCTGATCTTATAGGAAACCCTTTCAGCTTTTCACCATTGAGTATGATGTTAGCTGTGGGTTTGTCATATATGGCTTTTATGTTGAGGTATGTTCCCTCTATACTTATTTTGTTAAGAGTTTTGATCATGAATGGATGTTGAATTTTGTCAAATGTTTTTTCATTTATTGAGATGATCATAAGGTTTTATCCTTCCTTTATTAATGTGGTGTATCACAGTGATTTACAAATATTGTGCCATTATTGCATCCCTGTAATAAATCCCTCTTGGTCATGATGGATGACCCATTTGGCCTCTTTTTTTATACAGTTTGCTAATATTTTGTTGAAGATTTTTGCATCTATGTTCATTAGTGATACTGGTCTATAACATTTTTTGTAGTGTCTTTGTCTGGTTTTATTATTAGAATGATGCTGGCTTCATATACTAAGTTTGGAAGTATTCCCTCCTCTTCTATTTTTTGTGATACTTTAAGAAGTGGGAGTGTTAACTCTTTAAATATTTGGTAGAATTCACCTGTGAAGCTATCCGGTCCTAGACTTTTGTTTGTTGGGTATTTTTTATTACTAAGTCAATTTTTTTACTGGAAATTGGTATGTTCATATTTTCTGTTTCCTCCTGGGGCAGTCTTGAAAGATTGTACGTTTCTAGGAATTTGTCCACTTCTAGGTTGTCCAATTTATTAGCATATAATTTTTCATAGAATTCTCTTTAAGTCTTTGAATTTCTTTGGTGTCAGTTGTAAATTCTCCTTTTTCAATTTTTGGTTTAATTTATGCCCTCTCTCTTCTTTCTTGATAAGTCTGTCTAGGGGTTTCTCTATTTTCTGTATCTTCCCAAAGATTCAGCTATTGGTTTTATTGATTTTTTTTGTATTGTGTAGTCTCTATTTTATTTATTTTTGCTCTGATCTTTATTTTGTCCCTACTTGTACTAATTTGGGGCTTTGTTCTTTTTCTAGTGCCTTTAGCTGTAGGGTTATATTGTTTATTTGGGATTGTTCTTGTTTCTTGAGGTAGGCCTGTACTACTACACACTTCCTTAGAATTGCTTCTGTGGCATCCCATATATTTGGAACCATTGTTTCTGTTTTCATTCGTCTCCATGTATTGTTTGATTTCCTCTTGATCTGTTCCTTCATCCATTGATTATTTTGAAGCATTTGTTTGGTTTTCATGTGTTTGTCTTTTTTTACAGTTTTTCCTTGTAATTGATATCTATTATCATACCAGTGTGGTCTGAGGAAATGCTTGATACAATTTCAATTTTCTTAAATTTGTTGAGACTTGTTTTGCATCCTTATATGTGATCTAATTTGAAGAACATTCCATGTGCACTTGAGAAAATTGTGTCCTGTTGGTTTTGAATAGAATATTCTATAAATATTTGTTAAGTCCTTCTGGTTTAAGGTGTAATTAAATACCTGTATATCTTTTTTTTTTAATTTTCTCTCTGGATTATCTGTTCACTGATGTAAATGGGGTGTTAATGATCCTTACTATTACTGTGTTGCTGTCAATTTCCCCCATAGGTTGGTTAGTATCTATTTTATATATTTAGGTGCTCCTATATTTGGTGCATAGTTGTTTACAATTGTTATATCCTCTCTCGGATTGATCTATTTATCATTATGTAATTTCCTTTTTTGTCTCCTGTTAATTTATTTTTTTTGAAGGCTATTTTCCCTGCTAATAATATTGCAACCCCTCCTTTTCTTCTCATCCTTATTTACATGGTGTATCTTTTTCCATCCCTACAGTTTCAGTCTATGTGTGTATTTTGGTCTGAAATGAGTCTACTGTAGAAAGCAAATAGGTCTTTTCTTTTTATTCATTCAGCTACCCTTTGTCTTTTAATTGGAACAATTATGTCATTTACTTTCAAAGTAATTATCAATATATATGTACTTATTGCCATTTTGTTAAATGTTTCCTGGTTGTTTTCATTTGCTCTTCTCTGATCCTTTCTTCCTCTTGTCTCTTGTGTTTTATGCCTTTCTTTAGTGTTATGGTTGGGTTCTCTCCTATTTCCACTTTGTGTATCTTTTATAAGATTTTTGGTTTGTGAGTAATGTGGGTATCTTATATGACATCCTATGAATATAACAATCTATAACAAGCTGATGCTCACTTAAGATTTAATGTATTCTAATCTCACTACTTTTCTTACTGCCCTCCCATTTGATGTATATATCTTCTTTTATACCTTTATATTAAATGATTCCCTTAACTAATTTTGAGATGTCATTCTTTTTGTTATTTTTGTTTTTTTGACCTATATATTAGTTTTGAAGTAATTGATCTACTACTTCTGCTATATGCTTGCTTTACCAGTGTAAGTTTATTAAACTTCTTGTTTCTCTTTAGGGTCTTTCTTTACTCTTAAAAAAGTTCCTTTAGTATTTCTTGTCAGGCTAGTTTAGTAGTGTTGAACTCTTTTAACTTATGTTTGTCTTTGAAACTCTTTATCTCTCTTTCAATTCTGAATGATAAACTTTCTGGGTAGAGTATCCTTGTTAGAGGATTTTTTCCTTTTTTTTTTCCTGTTCAGCACTTTGAATATATCATGCCATTGTCTTCTGGATTGTAGAGTTTCTGCAGAGAAATTGGATGGTAACCTTATGGGATTTCCCTTATATATAATTCATTGCTCTTCTCTTGCTGTTTTAAGATTCCCTTTTTCTGTGATCTTTGACATTTTGATGATATGTCTTCGTCTGGAACTCCTTGGGTTCATCTTGAATTGAGCTCTCTGTACTTCCTGAACCTGGCAGACTCTTTCCTTCCACAGGTTATGAATTTCAGTTACTATCGGTTCAAATAATTTTTCTACTCCTTTTTCTCTCACATCTTCTAGACTATTGTAATGTGGATTTTAAGTCATTTGATGTGTCTCAGAGCTTTCTTACCCTATGCTGATTTATCAAATTCTGTCTTACTCCTGCTTTTCTGCTTAAATGCTTTCCATTATTCTATCTTCTACATCACTGATCCCTTCTTCTGCATCCTCTAGTCTGCTGTACATTCTTTCCAGTGTATCTTTTTCCAGCTATTAAATTCTTCATCTCTTACTTTACTTTAGGCTTTCTATATCTTTTTTGAGGTCCACTTTGCATTTTGTTATTGTTTACTTAAGTCCAGTGAATATCTTTATAACAATTGTTTCAAACTTTTATCCAGTAAATTGGTTAACTGTGTTTCATTTACATTTTTTCCAGGGTTTTCTTCTTGTTCTGTTTTAAAGGTTTCCCTTTGTCGCCAAATTTTGTATGACTTTCTATACTTGGCTCTATGAATTAGTTGAAAGAACTCACTCTCTCAGTCATGAAGGACTGGGCTTGTGTAAGAGAGTCTCCTGTACAGTCCACTTGTGCCTTGGGGTTTTCTCAAGCAGGAGGCTGAGTGTAAGACTGCATTTTCCTGGTGCTGCAGCTCCCAGGGCATGGTTCCAGATGCATGGTCTTGGGCCCTTTAGAGAGGCTCCTGGGTGGACAACTGTGGGTTATTCACTGGTGAAGGGAGGGTTGTAGGTCAGTAGCAAGTCAGGCTCACACTCCAGGTAACTCTTGGATTGGCACTGGCTGTATCCCATATATCTTCTCACCCATAAGCCCATATATACTTTGGGCCACTTGGCAACACTGTAAGGGAATACCTGAGTTGGGCACCCACCAGGTCCTGTTGGCAGGGTGGAGTCAGGCCCTGCACATGTTCCCTCCCTCTTGGCTCCTGAGCACACTTGACTGCTCCCTGCATTCCCATGTAGGCACCCATGGACTCTGCTCTGGCCATTATCAGGCACAGTGCACATACATGTTTTCCTATGGCCTCTGTGTGTACCAGACTACTCCAGGGTATTACTGTGTTGGTTGCCACTTGTCCCAGTGGGAGATGGGCTCAAGTACCATGTGCACACATTTACTTGTATCCCCATAACACTCCAACCTGATCTGCAGAATACCTCCATCACTGCACAGTGCCCACTAGTGTACTGCTTGGGTTTGAGCTCAGACACTATTCATGTGCATTTCCCTATGGCCCCTGTGTGATTGAAGATGTTCCAAGGAATTTCTGTGTTTGCACCTCCCAGGTCCCATTCATGACCTGGGATCAGGCCCAGCACATGCATTTCCCACTTGCTCTGGTGAGTTGCCTTGGTGGCAGCAACGCACAGATTTTTTTACCCTCCTTGTGTGCTGGGGAACTTTCTAGTACTGCTGATGTTGGCTGGGAAAGTGAGTAACTGCAGGCAATGAGGCTGGACTGGTGGATCGCACCTAGATCCTGCTCTAATCTATACACCAAGATGTGCAGGAGCACAATGCTGATGTTTGGGTCCAGTGTTCCTAGATTGGTTCCAACAGTTTCCTTGCCAAGTGGTTGATATTTAGATATGAAACTTAAGTTCTTTCACCCAGAATAGCCAAAGCAACCCTGATAAGGAAGAATAAAACAAGGGGAATTAGGTTCCCAGACTTCAAGCTCTACTATGAAGCTACAGTAATCAAGATAATTTGGTATTGGCACAAGAACACACCCACAGACCAGTGGAACAGAATAGAAATTCGAAACATTAACCCAAACATACATGGTCAATTAATATATGATAAAGGAGCCTTGGATATAAAATGCGGAAATGACAGCCTCTTCAACAGCTGGTGTCGACAAAACTGAACAGCTACATGTAAGAGAATGAAACTGGACTACTGTATAACCCCATACACAAAAGTAAACTCAAAATGGATCAAAGACCTGAATGTAAGTCATGAAACCATAAAACTCTTAGAAAAAAAACAGGCAAATATCTCTTGGACATAAACATGAGCAACTTCTTCATGAAAATATCTCCCCAAGCAAGGGAAACAAAAGCTAAAATGAACAAGTGAGACTATATCAAGCTGAAAAGCTTCTGTACAGCAAAGGACACCATCACTAGAACAAAAAGACATCCTACAGTATGGGAGAATATTTTCATAAATGACATATCCAATAAGGGGTTGACATCCAAAATATATAAAGAATTCATGCACCTCAACAAACAAAAAGCAAATAATCCAATTAAGAAATGGGCAGAGGATATGAATAGACACTTCTCCAAAGAAGAAATTCAGATGGCCAACAGGCATATGAAAAGATTCTCTGCATCTCTAATCATCAGAGAAATGCAAATTAAAACCACAATGAGATATCACCTCACACCAGTAAGGATGGCCAACATCCAAAACAAAAACAACAAGTGTTGGCGAGGATATGGAGAAAGGGTAACCCTCCTACACTGCTGGTGTGAATGCAAATTAGTTCAACCATTGTGGAAATAGTATAGAGTTTCCTAAAAAAACTCAAAATAGAAATATCATTTGACCCAGGAATCCCACTGCTAGGAATTACTCTAAGAATGCAGCATCCCAGTTTCAAAAAGACATATGCACCCCTATGTTTATCACAGCACTATTTACAATACCCAAGAAATGGAGGCAACCTAAGTGTCCATCAGTAGATGAATGGATAAAGAAGAAGTGGGATATATACACAATGGAATATTATTCAGCCATAAGAAGAAAGCAAATCCTACCATTTGCAACAACATGGATTGAGCTAAAGGGTATTAGGCTCAGTGAAATAAGCCACACGGAAAAAGACAATTATCAAATATTTCACTCATATGTGGAGCATAAGAGCAAAGAAAAAAACTGAAAGAACACACAGCAGTAAACTCACAGAACCCAAGAATGGACTAACAGTTACCAAAGGGAAAGGGACTGGGGAGGATGGGTGGGAAGGGAGGGACAAGGGGGAAAAAGGGGCATTACGATTAACAGACATAATGTTGGGGGGGGCCCAGGGAGGGGTGTACAACTCAGAAAAGACAAGTAGTGATTCTATAGCATCTCACTGCACTTACGGACAGTGACTGTAATGGGGTAGATTGGGGGGGGAACTGATGAAGTAGGGAGTTTAGTAACCATAATGTTGCACATGTAATTGTAGATTAATGATACCAAATAAAAAAAATAGGGGCTTTCTGCAATGCACACAGCTATCTTGTAATATGAACAATAGCACTGCAAATACCAATACTGTTTTCAGTGTAATATATGTATGTGATATGTGTAGGAAAGTAGCAGGAGATAAGCCATGGTAGAGAATACTAGTGCTTGCCAATACTTCCAGTCCTTGTTTATTTGTGAATGCATGGGAAGACTGAATTTCCTTGTATCCTTGAAGTTAGGTATAGCCAAGTGAAAGATCAGGTGTCATAAGTTATTTGGCAGAAACTTTTATAGCAGGCATACTCTTCCCCTGCTGGTTTAATCCCTGAAGACTAATAATGAGTAGGTGGTGCCACAGAATTGAAGAATCCTATATGACTGAGCCTTCACAGAGAAAACAGCTCTCCTGAAGAGATATCTCAGACCTAAGGTGAGACATAAGACCTTGTAATATACTTTTATTACTTTAAACTACTGAGATTTTGGTATTGCTTGTTGCACTGTCATACCCTAGCTTATAGAGACTGATACTAATATTAGATAGATAAATTAAAATGGCTTGCAAAGGTACTTGAATATTAGAACATAGAGGGTGGACAGAACTCTAAAAGACCTTCAAATATAGGCTTTCCACCAATGCTCAGAATATTGATCATATACTTGGGTAACATGTGCAACTTCCCAATTTAAATTTTTTGAGGAATAGCATTCATTTAAATGTACAGTTCTGGCATTTGAAAAATAACAGAACATACAAGTGACCAGAACATCTTCTAGGTATGTCTGATGCACAGCATCAAAAGCAATTGTGCAGATAAATAAAGGGGGAAACTGCTATTGAAATACAACTGAACCTTACCAGTAAATACAACTGTCCACCACATGAAGTAGGCAGCATGTTTGCATAATTATTATTCACTCATGCTTGGAAGTAACAATAATAAGCATTCATCACCATTGTACTTTTATATAAAGAGGCAGCCTATGTTTCTTTCTTATGAAATTGCCTATCTTCCTAACAAACAGAGATGGTGAAAGTTTGGCTTTCTACAGAAATGGAGACATGCCCAGAAAATGTTAAAATGCCCATGTGCTCATATATAGACTTCTGTAGCTCTGGATAAAGTTAATAAAAATAAGCTACAATCATGTTAAGGCAACTCGACAGCATTCGCAAAGGGACCATACAATGTTTATATCTTCCAATTGAGTAATTTAACTTTGGGAAACTACTCTAAGAAAATAATACCAAATATAAACAAACTTTAAACACAAAACCTGTTCAGTGCAACAGTATTTAAAACAGGAAAAATCATATGCAAGTTATATTTCCAGCAATGGGAATTTACTAAAGTAAATAATAGTGCATCTATATTATGAAACATTACACAATTATTGATATAATATTAATAATTTTTATTAATTAAAAGTGTGCATGATTTTATAAAATAAAAAATAAAATCTAATGTAGTGTATACATTATGTACAATATTATGACAAATAAATTTATTTGTAAAGGAATAGAAGTATACTAAAATTGTAAAGTCATATCAACATGGTAGTATTGTGTCATATTTCCTATTTTTAATCTTTTTTATATTTTATAACATTTTTATTCTAAATACAATTTATTTTAAAACCAAATGTAAATATCAAGTGAGGCAAGAGCTTTAGCCCAGTCAAACCCAGCACAATAAGAAGGGACAGAGAATAAGTTTGTTTAGTACATCTTTCTCCATTCTAAAGCATATCATTCTGTTACAACTGTCTCGCCTTAAATTTATACATAGACTATTAAAAGATATTGCTTCAATCTAAGGCCATATAATTCCATAAATAAATGACTAATAAGTAAGAAGGCAAGATCAGTTACACTAACATACATACACAACACACACATGCATTTGTAAATTATGGGAAATATTTCCGTATATACATATAAAGTACAAATATAAACATATATGTATATATGTCTAGACACAAACTCATATATGTCATATAAGAAAAAGAGAAAATTGGAGACATTTTTTCCATAGTTGATCTGTGACTAAGTTTTTACTAGTCTTAAAAGAAAATAAAAGGTTTTGAGGTAAATGAAGATTATGAATTGGGATTTTTCCTCTTTTATAAAGTTACATGTAGAGATGTATAGGTTCCCTTTCCTGCTTTTTGGTGTTAACGTTTTTTTGCATAAAAATTATAACAGTATATAGTTGTTTGTTTTCAAAGTTTCTATTCAGTAAAAAATATTGACAACCGTATATACGGGGTCAGTGAAGTAAATAATTTCTAGTGTGTCCTTTCATCTATGATACAGTATAAGCTTATATTTTGATGCTAGAGACACTTTCTTGATCATTCTCCATTCAGACCTTGTTTTTAGCTGCTTATATGAGACTGACCCTGGCTAGAAACCTTGGAAGGCCAAACCTATTTTTCATATAAGGCCTACAACAATAGTAAAGCTCATCAAGGAGTTTCCTACACTCTCCTATTTCACTTTCCCAAATAAAGGAACATCTATATCATTTGGGTCAGAATCCCGGGAAAAGTGCTGGAAATAATAAAATGAGGAAAGAACCAAGTTCAAAGAATAAAGAGTGCTTCAATACAATAGCCGCTTATTTTCTGACAACCTTTGAATTAGACGGTAATTCTAATTACCTTCTAAATACTCTCCTAGTCATCCCTACCCCAATGAACAGAGGTGGAAGCTGCCACTGGAGCTGTGATCTCTGCTGCTGCTCTCCCCATAGCCTGCTAAAGTCCTTTTATGTATTTTACTTGGTGTCTTGTTCCCTTAAGGCTGCTATAATAAAAATGCCTTGAGAAAAGTGCATATTTTGCTGCTTTTGGGTGGAACCTTTTGTATATATCTGTTAAGTCCATCTGGTCTAATGTGTTGTTCAATGCCTGTTTCCTTATTTATTTTCTGTCTGGGTGATCTTTCCATTAATGAAAGTGGGGTGTTAAAATCCGCAATATTATTGCATGGTTGTCTATTTCTCCCTTTAGGTTTGTTAGTATTTGTTTAATATAGTTAAGTGCTCTTATGTTGGATGCATTCATATTTACAATTGTGTCTTCTTGTTGGACTGATACCTTTATTATGAAATGTCCTTTTTCTCTTGTTACTTTCTTTGTTTTGAAGTCTATTTTGTCTAAGTACTGCTACTTTTTTTTTTCTCCTTTTTATTTGCTTGAAATATGTTTTTCCATCCCTTCACTTTAAATACAACAGACTAGGTGGCTTGAATAACAAATACTTTTTACAGTTCTGGAACTGAGAAGTCACAGATCAAAGTGCCAGCAGATTCAGTGTCTGCTGAGTGCCCTCATCAGATTCATAAATAGCCATCTTCTTGCTCTGTCCTCACATGGCAGAAGGGGTTAGATATCTCTCTGGAGTCTCTTTGGTAAGGGCATTTATTCCATTCATGAGTACTCTATCTTCATGACCTAATCAATTCCCAAAGGCTAATACTATTATATTAGGATTTAGGATTTCAACATAAAATTTGAATGTTAGAGGAATTCAGCTATTCAGTCAATAACAATTAGTCTTTCCCAATGTCCTCCTGGCTCTATTCCAAGAAGGAGCTCCTCAGATAAATCTCAGGTGAACCAACTATTAAGATTAAGTGTGAATACACGCCTCTGAGTTGACCTATCAGGTCTCTATGCCTGCTGGTGGGGGAGACAGGGTGGAATCTTAGGTAACAATAGTTGTGGCATCTGGAAGCAAATCAGTGGCTCAAGTTACTGGCTTCTTCCCTTATAAGACACAGCCACTCTCCATTTCATTTATTTTTCTGTATTGACCTTACCAGTAAACACCACCAAAAAATAGAAGGAAAAATGTTTTTATGCTATCCTATCATGTGACAGGCAGAGAAAACATTATGCTTAGTTATTTTGGCAAAAGGAAACTGACCATGTTCTATTTGAAAGAAATTGACACAAAGTACACATAAATGACACAGACTATATATGGCAATTCTAACACACCCAGTACTCTCTGTGGTTGTTGGTTCCAGTAAGACAAAGCCTGTGGGTCTGAAATGTGAGAAAGATGGGCCAGGCCACAGCCCTTTAAATGTGCTTTTCCTACAAGTGAAATTGAGGCTTTGCAGGAAAAGGGTGCCTCTTTGTCAGATTAATGAGGGTTTAATCCCCTATCCAGTGGTCACAAAAATTCTTCCTATGATACCCACTCCCATTTTAGATCCTCCTTCTAACACTCTACCTCTAACTCATGCTGTGCTCAGGGGAATAAAGGCTTCTATATATTTTTAAAAAGTCTTGGGTTGTGGACACACAAAACCTTGCATCATGTATATTTGTGAACAGAACACCTGGCTTTGACAATGATTAACCCCTATTTCTGGCTCACTGCCACTCAAAAAATGAGTGTAAAGGCAATTATCAGAGGAAAAGACTTTGGTGGCTGACACTGGACACTCCAGCACCTGTGGCTCTCTATTACACTCATTAAAAGAACAAGGACATTTTACATCTGCCATGCCCTTCAAATATACAAACTCACTAGAAGGTAAATTCCTTTTGGGATGCAACTGGACTTTAAATAAATAATTTCAATGTGAAACTATTGCTTTTCAAATGTTGGTGTCTTTTTTTTAAGTTATAATAGTCCCATGATTATCACTCAAAGGAGAAAAATATGCTTTTTATTTGAGGTGTTTATATAGTCAACTAATTCAGTGTTATCTCTGACAGTTAATTGTTATTTATTGAAAATAATGTAATATTGTTCTACTTCGTAGGAAAAAAATCCAGAAAAATTGTTAGTTTGTTTGCTATATGTTTGATAATATGTGTTTAATGTTCTAGTTCATTTCTGTGAAATCATTTCAACTCATCTCATCACCCCTTAACTGTTTTTCTAGGGCAAAAACAACATTGCTGTTCTATTTCTCACAAGGTTAACATAAATCATAAATGCTTCATTGAAATAGGACTGGAAATAGAAGACTTTACTAAACATTTCCAAATGGTTTCACTGGTTAAGATGTGACATTTTTGTTTATGCTATAATTCAGTATGGCAATCATCTCTAAATTACTGTATCTAGAATTAACAAAGGGTATTTCATAATTGACTGCTCTCAAAATAACTGTGAGCTCTTAGAAATCACCCAATATATATGTCAGCAAGCACTACTGTGTTTATTTTTATTTTTTATTTTTCGGTTTTCTTTTTTTTATTAAGGTATTATTGATATACACTCTTATGAAGGATTCACATGAAAAAACAATGTGGTTACTACATTTGCCCATATTATCAAGTCCCCACCCATACCCCAATGCAGTCACTGTCCATCAGTGTAGTAAGATGCCACAGATTCACTCAGTATTTGCCTTCTCTGTGCTACACTGTTTTCCCCTTGATCTTCCACACTATGTGTACTATACTGTGTATACTTTATATCAAAGTCCCATATTTAGACACTAAGGGAATAATTATAATGAGAGTGCTTTTGTGGCAGGACCTAACATCAACAATAAAATTTTAAAAATGGCTTTGTTGAAATTTGCAGGTTAGAAGAGAAAAATATTTTTTATAGATATTTTTCTAAACTTGATATTAAGAAGCTGTTTTATCCATGTGTACAATTTATGTTTCAAACGGTTGAATTTATTCACATTTTTTAATCTCACAATTCTATCAAACCAACTTTGCCATAGATAGACCAAAGTGCCAAACTCCAAAAAATGGCTTTCTCCCTCTAGTGGCTACAAGGGAAACCTGTAAAAAAGCTTGGTAATATCTTCACCAGTAGTAAGTGAGCACCTTGTGAGGTTATTATGCTGAGTAATTGTTAATGAAGGTCTTAAAGATACGTCTATGCAAACAAAAAAATGAAGCAGCTTGTAGATTGGAAGAATGTAGATTACTCATTTGCAGGGACCAAAAACATGAGTTTTCCTTAACCCTCTATGTACCTGGATTGACCTAGGACATATTCCTTATTCATAGTTGACTACAGAGACAAATTTCTTATTTCCTGTAAAAAGAAGATGCTAGGAAACTATTTTTATTCTCATTCTGCACCTTCTTGAATAGGCTTTCCTCTTTAACTCAGCCTTGTTTACCTCTATGTATTTGTAAAGACCGAGTTAAACCTGCCCTTCTCCTCCAACTCCCCCTTATCCCTCTAAAATTCACTTTTTGCTCACTATGGCTTCATTTTATTTATTCCTTTGTTGACATTATATTGAAATTTTTATATGCAAATATGTCTTAAGTCTTCAAGGAGATCATGAATTCCTTGAGGGTTGAGGCTCTTTTAAATGTCTTCATATCTGCCCACAGGACGCAAAAGTAAAATAGAGAGCTCAGAAATAAACCTTCATGTATATGGTCAATTTATTTTCAGCAAGGGTACCAAGACCATTCTAGACAGATGTTACATTCTTTTCATAAAATGTTGCTTGGAAAACTGAATACCTAATAAAAAGAATGAAGTTTACCTTTACCTTATGCCATATACAAAAACTAACTCAAAGCAGACCAAAGACTTAAACTTTAATAGCTAAAACAATAAAATTCTTAGGATCAAACATAGGGAAAAGTTTCATAACATTGTGTCTGGCAAATATTTTTTGGATATGACACCAAATGTACAGTATTGTTTAGTGGGTGTAGAATTTTGGGGAATGATGGAAAGCATATGGGTATAGATAGTGGTGATGGTTATACAACTTCATGAATGTAATTAATGTCATTGTATGTTACACTTATAAATAGTTAAAATGATAAATATGCTGTGTACATTTTACAATAAAATAAAAGGACATGTACTAATGTAGGACAATGTTATTTCAAAATTTATTTAATAAACCAGCTAAATTAAGTGGGCTGGCATGTTTTACTGTCCCAAATTTGGCATGTGTGTAGGTACTCTGGTGAACAAGATGGATGCACTGCAATAGCTTTGTTTCCAACTCTTCTTTTCTCTTTTCATTGTGTTTTTTTCCTGCTTCCCACTGCTCTTTCTGAGGACTTACCCTTAGCTCATGAGGAAATATCTCAATTGTAGAATTTAAGATTGAATAAATCCTAATAAAACTTGAACCTAATCTCATTAAAAGATTAATAAGTTAAGATGATGAAAGATTAAAGGGTCACCAAAACTTCAAGAGCCGTTTGGAGTCATGGGCAGGACTAAAAAGGAATTCACTTAGGGTAATTAATGCTAAGACACACAAGAATGTTGGCATAAGCACAGCATTGTGATGAAATGTGTTGGGTGTTATATAAATTGTATGCTGAGATAGTTTTGTTCAAGCATTTGAGGGACAGTACATGTATAATCTGCAAGTCATGTAATCCAATAACAAAACAACCATTTCTTGTATCTATCCAAAATAGTGAAATGCAACAAATGAGTATGCATATTTTGGAAGTGAAATTCACATGACTTCGTATCACTAGTTCCTTTTCTTCCTTCAACTCAAAAGCAAAATGTCACCCTTCCAGAGAACACTTGTTGGGCCACCCTACTGAACTATCCCACATGGTTTTATATCATATTTTCTTCTTTATTTCTTTCATAATACACACTGTACTCAGAAAATTAATTTATTTGCTTATTGTTTCCCTCCCCCTATTGAAGCATATAATTCTTATAGTTTACTTTTTTCATTATTGTGTGCCTGGTGCTTAATATCATATCTGGTACAGAAATGGCAATCAGTAGATTTATGAAAGAGTAGATGAAGACAAATCCTGATGGTAAATGGGAGAAAAGGAGACAAAAATGGCTTACAGAAATATCTGGTGCATTTATGTAGAAGGATGGTGCAGGAAAGCACTAAGACTTTTTGACAATGAGACAAAATCTAATGGAATGTGAGCAGTTGAGAAAAGTTGAGGAACAGCAGGAAGCTACCCTATGGGAGGATGAAACAGAGTGAAGTGTGGAGTAGTACAGAGCCTCATGTAGGAAGCTTATGGTCTGAACTCTTCTGAGTCAACTGGGTGGGAGTTGCCTGTAGAGGTGTTATGCAGTTTGATCTTTGTTTAGGCTAAAAATGAAAATGTTTCTGAACATCAGAAAAAAACCCCACATCATCTGTTATGTATAGGCAGAAAGCCACAATCAAATATTCACTTAGCTGTCATGTATAACTGACTTCATATGTAAGAAGTCTAAGGAGTAATACCTGAAAGTGATTATTAGAATTTTGTAACAACTTCTCCCAAAGGATGAAGTAAAAGCTTTCCTCACATTGAGTGGAGAAAATACAAATAGGTGATAGGTAATGTGTTTTAATTAAATTACTGTCTTCAAATATCATGGATACAAGTACGAGATTACTGAAGCTCCCAGCAATCACACTAGGGCAATCTATAGACAACCAAATCAGAGAAGCTCATAATGGTGCCCTGGTGTTAAATAGTGTGGCTACATTTATTCAAGTCCTGGTAAAGTAGATATGACATGTTTATGAAGTATTAAGTCTCCACATTTTCTTTATATATGGGACCCTACCATTTGGCCCATATTCTATATACAGGAAAGGAGACCTTATTGATGGGGGCTACCCAGAACATGGCAGAGGGGTGTATTTCTTCCTTGAGCACAGTAAAATTACCTTCCATTTTCAAGAAGTCCAAAATTTGGTTACTTTGTATTATGCTCATTCCTCTTGTTGGAACAGTGTTCCCCAACTATTGTCTTTTTATTTCAGAAAGGCAACATCATGGGTCTTCCTTTCCTCCTTCCTCTTCCTTTATTCATCTTTTAATATTGAAAAAGAAACCAATTCTACTTTTTGTGCTAGTCCCATGAATCAGTATTCTTCCTGTACTTCTTGATGTGGATATTCAGGTCCTGAAAAGATTTCTGTTATTTAATCTCATCCTTTTGTGAAATATCTTTCATTTCTTGCGTTTGTGCTTAAAATCACTGTTCGTGCTCCCTAAGCTATTATTGTAATTGGTCCATTACCTTGATGTTGTGTAACCTGTGGATGCCATTTCTGCATGTTTGATTACTTTTTGCCTTCCTTTACACCACACTGTCCTTTAAAGTCCACCATTCCTCACACTTTATATTGTAATTATTCCTGGATAGTGTGCATAAACCATGGGTATGCATTCATTTACCACTGAGCACTTTCCATTTCCCTTTTGTCCCTTGCTTCATTGCACTCACATGCTCAAATTTATTGTGCTCTTCCAGCAGCTGTCCATGACTGGCTTTGCTGAATATGGCTCAGTTCCCTATTCTTTAATTAAAACTCAGGTAGGAGTAACTGTTAATTGCTCCATATGTCCCAACACAGCAAGTTTAAAAATGAGTCAAGCTCCAAAATGAATCAAGAATTACTCTTAACCCTAAATTACTTTTATACTATTAGAAATGCTAAGGTCTAAAAATATTCCCATTTTGGAGTTTCTGTCCTTTTTTAATATAGACTGAATATTTTTGTCTTCACACTTTGTAGTTATGTTCAAAGCTATCATCTACATTTCTTGTTTTTCCTGTATAATTTAACTCATCATTATCCTTTGTCCACCTGTGTATAAAGAACTTTCCAGATATCACATGATGATGCCTTTGCTTCACTTTCCTTAAGTCTTCCAATAAAAATCACAGTCTTCCTCTAACCTTTACCATACAATGTCACCTTCAAACTAAATTCTTGGTTCTATGTACTTTAGCTACATTTGGGGCCACATTTTTTTTCAGGAGTTATTTTTGATATGCATCACTGCATTATAGAAATCTCAATCTCTACTCATGAAAAATAGACATTTGTTTGCTATGTACTCCGGGGACAGAGAATGTTTCAAATGCATAGAGTTAGTGCTATTATCAAGTTGCTTTTGTCCTCACTGTTGTAGAAACTGTGTTAGAAGGAGAAATTTTGATTACTTTGAGAACTAAACTCCATTGGATAGGCTTTCATGATTGTTATGCTAGACTCATTTTATAGACGTAATGATTAAGAAGAATGTCTGTGAATCCTACAAACTCAACATATAACCATTAGCGGACCTTTTATTTCCCCAGATGTTACTTCACAGTAAACATTTTCACTCTTAATTCCATTCCTTGCAGATAAAAATCTGTTCTCCTCAGTATGACTTTCAAAGTTCTCTGGAATTGCGTTCCATCAGATCTGTCCAATCTCTTCATCCTTTTTTTCCTTAGGTGAGTAATTCACTTCATCTAGGTGAGTTTTTCACTAAGCTAAAATCGTCCAAGTAGGAAAATGTTTACTTCTTTGCATTCATTCATGCTTTCTCTCATGTCTGAATAGCTCCCTCCTTTATGACTATCCAAATAATATTGAGTTCTATTTTCTTAAGGAAGGATATGTTCACTCAGTCCAGCCCACCTTACCCATTCTTTTGCATAAGTAGTTAGTACCACATAAGCCAAGTATTTGGTTTCATACTGAATTGCACTATGATTTAATACTTCCACAAGTGTAAGATTTTGGGTTTTTTTGCTTAAATGCTGTGTAAGCTCCCTGAGCAGAGGACTATGCATTTTCTTTTTAAATCAGTGTGGTACAGCAGAAAGGAAATGATTTTTGAGTCACATTAAGATTCTCATTCTGGCATTTCCAAATATTTGTTGCATGACCTTGGGTATGTTAACTACTCTGAACTTCATTTCCTCAAAATTAAAAAGTGGGTGATCATAGCAATTACTTGATATTATTGTCACTAGGATTAAAATAGATAATTCATAAGGACTACCTAGCCCAATATTTTGACCATAGAAATTTATCAATAAGAAAATCACAGTGTAGTGATTAAGGATAAGAATGGTTAAGCTCTCTATAGCTATACTACTCAAGTAACTACTATTCACATGTAGTAATTTAAATTTAAATTAATATTAAATAACATTCTATTAATCAGTTGCTCTAGTCACATATCAAGTGCGTAATAGCCACAAGATGCTAGTGGCTACCATATTAGACATAGATAATATTTCCATTATCACAGTTAATTCTAACAGACAGTATTACTCTAAAGTCTAATAGTCCTTGGCTTCACACCTACTTTCATTTCCTAACTTTATGATTTTGAGCAAATAAATATATAAGCCACCATTTCCTCACCTGCAAAATGCAAAGTATTATCATTCAAAAGGATTATTTGGAGGATGCTTAGACTTACCTGACATACAATACATCTAAAAAAATCTTAATATTATTAACATTGTCATAAATATTCTCTTCCTCTCAGCATCAAACACACATCAAAGAAATAAGAACATAACAGGCATTCTGCAGATACATTTTAGTTGAAATATTATCAAATACGTATAGCATGCCTGATGAGAATTATGCTCAAGATAGAAAGAATTACTATTCCTCTATATTTGAGGAATTCCAGTAGGTTCACTGAAGCATTCTTTTAAGCACTTTTCAGTGACTCTTGTCTAGTAGGGATAAACTAAATAATTAGACAGTTTTGTATTTGTTTAAATAGTAATTACCTCAAGGTTATATTTACATGGCAAAAAGTTAAACAGAATTGTGACATACGCACAATGAATCCAAACCACCTATCCATCTAATCGGTTAGAATACATTTACCTAAGAATGTATGTGCATGTGTATGTGTTTGTGTGTGAGTATGAATGTATGTGTTGTGAATTATACTAAATTTAGAAAAATGACTACTTCAGCACCCCATTATAATTTGTATGGATAGGTATCAGTTCAGGTACTAATTTTAAAAAGTCTTAGGTATGTTGTGCTTTCAGCAACTTAATTTTCTGTCATCTAAGAGTTATAAATAGGCAGGTTCCAATAGGCTGAAACTCCATTTGACAAATGTGTCCATGGCATCCTGTACCACAGACATGAGTGCTTATTAATCTGACTTTGGACATGATTTCCCTTTCCATATTGAATGTTTCCATTGTTTTGTTGTTTTTTGTGTTGAGGCAAGGTATTTCATAATTAAAAAATTGTCATCCATTTACTGGCTTTGCAAAATTCTTGTTTTTAATCTCTTTAATGGTATAAATAATTCTGGTACATAACCTTTTCCTTTGAGTATAATGTAGTAAATGCAAATAGAAGATACAAAGAACCTACCTGTTTGACATTTTAACAAAAGTTTTAAATTGTATTACCTGTTTAATTGCTTTTTATACCATTCAATTTTTATCTTTTTTGTTTGGTTTATATAATATTGGCTAAAATTTCATCAGGAAAACACAGCATAATATGTTCAAAACTCTGTTGTCAGGATTTATTGCCCTTGGCTCTAAATTTTGCTACCTAGCTTTCTCTTTAGTAACATAGGCAAATAAAATGACATGCCAAAGCCTGTCTTTCACAATCTTCCAATCTGTAAATTAGTATAATTTGATTATAATGAATTAGATTACAATCTACAGCACCTTGTGTTGGTTTAATTTAGGAGTAGCCAGGAGATATCACCATTAGTTATTATTAATTAGAAGCTAAGAAAATTCATACAATGGTGAAGAAAAACTTTAAGTGGCAATCTATGCCTTCCCAAATGTAATTAAGATAACCTAAACTAGAAGTTCACATATTTCTTGTTTTGAGAAGGACCCCCAAAAAGCTTTTGGTAATGTGGTTTATATCTCCCATGAACTGTATTAGAAATTAAATCTGGGAGGCAGGTAAACAATAGTGGTGCAGAAAGAGCCTGATCCTGTCATGTACACACCAAATCTAAAACTACACACAGAGCAAATCATCCTAAGAAAAACTGAGGCTTGAGTGACCACCTTGTGCACAATGAGGGATAAAGAGACACATACAATTTGGAGGATAAGAGACACAGTAATGGAAGGGACTCCCACCCCTTATTGGCCCTGCAGTAGCAAGGGATTTAACAGAGGGACCAGAGTGCATATTTGCCTGCCCTGGGGTGTTAAAAATAGCCATTGTTTGCAGTTTAAAGGTAGACAGTGTGATAAGTGAAGGAAACTGATCTTCAGAACTAACACAACTACCAAAGAGTGGTGAAAATTTTACAAATCTCTCTGGGACAGCTATTGTTTACATTCTCCCTGCACATTGACATTTCAGAGAAGAGAAGAGTGAGGGTACAAGCTCAAGATGTGACCAAAGTGGCCTGTGAGATCTTGTTTGAGCCCCAAAACACATGACAGAAATACAGCAGCCCCACTCATGTGGCATTAGAACAACACTCATGCAGATTTAATCATCCCATGCCCCTTCAATTGCAGCTACCCCATTAGGGTTAACCCCAAAGAACACCCACCTGGGAGACCACGGCACTGTGCCCTCCTGTCAGTGCTTGCCCTGCCAACAAAGATCCAACCCAGTGACCACCCAGAAGACCACCAGACAGCAACCTTTAATCCCAATTGCTCCCCTAGGGTGGCCTGAGCCTGAAACCCACCCTGGAGATCCCAGGCAGTGCCCCTCTATCCTCAGACACCCGGTTAGCATGGCCCCAGTAGCGACCAACCCAGGAAAACCCCAGTAAAATCCCTAGAAGCCACAACATGGGGACATTTCAGCTCATAAATACCTAGCATACAGCCATCCAGCTAAAATAACCAGGCACATGCAGTCTATCCAGGAGAAATTCTTACACAAAGCCACAGCTTCAAGACTGTGAGAGGTAGCACTATTACCTAATCTATAGAAACAAACACAGGAAGTCAAACAAAATGTTTAAATGGGGGAATATGCTTAAAACAAAAGAACAAGAAAATAATTCAGAAAATGAACTCAATGAAACAGTTAACTAATCTACCTGATAAAGAGTTCAAAATAATGGTTACAAAGAGGTTAACTGGAGTTAAGAAAGGAATGGATGGAATCATAAAGGACTTCAAAAAACAGAAAACATAAATAACCAATCAAAGATAAAAAATAGAGTAAATGAAATGAAAATACACTAGAGAAAATCAATAGCAGATTGTAGGATGCAGAATAGACCAATGATGTAGAAGACAGTAATAGCACTCAAGCTGAACAGAAGAAAGCATAAAGAATAAAATGAAATGAGGATAGGTTAAAGAACCTCCAGAACATCAAACATCCTAACATTTACATTATAAGAGTTTAAGAAGGAGAAGAGAGAGAAAGTGGTTGACAACTTTAAAGAAATAATAGCTGAAAATATCCCTTACTTGGGAAAAGAAACAGACACCCAGGTCCAGGAAACAAAGACAGCCCCAAACAAGATGAACCCAAGAGGTCCACATGGAGACACATTATCAAAACGCCAAAGATCAAAGACAAAGAGACAATCTTAAAAGCAGCAAGAGAAAAGCGACATGTATAAGAGAAACCCTATAAGGGTATCAGCAGACCTGGCAGCAGAATCTCTACAGGACAGAAGGGAGTAATAAGTATGATATATTCAAAGTGCTAAAAGGAAAAAAAAAACGTACAACGAAGAATGCCTGGCAAGTTTATTTTTCAGAAATGGAGAGTTAAAGAGCTTCTCAGATAAAGAAAAGTTAAAGGAGTATACCACAACTAAACTACCCTTACAAGAAAGGTTAAAAGGACCTTTTTAAGGGGGAGAAGAAAAGCCAAAACTAGAAGCAAGAAAATTACAAAGAGAAAAATTCACTGATAGAAGCAAACATACAGCAAAGGAAGTAGATCAATTATCTAAAAGCTAGTATAAAGGTTAAAATACAAAAGTATTAAAATCAATTACTTTAAAAATTAATTAAGGAAATCACACATTTTAAATGTGTAAAAGACATCATATACAAAAAATGTGCAGGGGTAAAAAAAGGTTCTACCACTAGTATGCATTCAAACTTAAGTGGCCATCTACATAGCACAGACTGCAATATACATAATATTCGATATATAAACCCCATGGGATCTGCAAACCCAAAAACTGTAATGAATACACAAAAATAAAGAGAAAGGAATCCAACCATAACACTAAAGAAAGTCTTCATGCATAAGGGAAGAGAGCAGGTGAAGAAGAAAGGATCATAGAATGACAAAGACAACCAAAAATAATTAACAAAATTACAATAAGTACATTCTTATAAATAAATAACTACTTTAAATACAAGTGGAAAAATTATTCCAATCAAAAGACAGGGTGACTGAATGGATTAAAAAACAAGAACCACCTGTATTCTGCCTATAAGACATTTACATCAGCTCTAAAGACACACAGACCGAAACTGAAGGGATGGAAAAAGATAGTCCAAGCAAATAGGAATGAAAA
>JAVSCE010012142.1:0-44139 GCA_032199065.1 Smutsia gigantea
GTGATAGAAGCATAAGGTGTTTTCTATTTTCCCTTTCCTTCCTTGTAGGAGTGACTTCGGGCAGTTGTGTGGTGGAAGTGCGGCTCAGAGAAAATTCTCCACTATGTAGAGTCTGCTCTTATTGCTCAGAGAACATAAAGGCTTGGCCACGAGCTCCCAGATTTCTGAGCCTATGTCCCCCATTCTAGGGTCCTGGATGACCAGGAATCTGTGCCTAACTGTCTCACCACCTACTCTACTCCCCTTTACCTGTAGGTTCATAGTGCTCCTTTAAAATAAATGTGACAATGATACTGTATGTACAGGGCTGCACCACGACTGGAGTCCAGACTTTGAAGACACAGATCAGGGCTTGAGAGAGGGTGCAAGAGAAGAGAATGAAGGAAGAGAATCACAGGCTGTGGGCTTGATGAGGAAGGTAGGAGGAAGAGTAAGCTAGAATGTTCTGTGAAGGTAAGGGAGCCTGACTGAGGACCAGCAGGGGTGACTAGATTAGATTGGTCAATAGGCAACCCTAGGTGAACTTGAATCACCTATCGAAATGGCTCTGGGAGAAGAAGTTGCATGGAAGTCACTTTTCAGCCTCTTTTGTTACTTAACACAAACTACGGCCGGCCCAGGTAGACAAATAATGTGATTAAGGCAACTTTTCTTTCTGTGCTATATTTCAGGGTAAGCTGCTTAACTTGTGGACCACATGACCCCACCAGTTCCCTCTCAGCTGTGTTCTGAGGGAGGCAGGGACTTACATTTATATCATTTGGTAAAAGCAGTGGCATGAGCCTCTTCCTTTGAAGAGAGTGCAATCAGAGCAGACAGGGGAATATCTCAGATACATTTTTTAAAAAGTCGTGGTAAAATGCACATAATATAGAATTCGCCACCTTAGCCATTTTTAAAAGCATACAGTTCAGTAGTGTTCAGTACATTCATGCTTTTGTGCAACAGTGCCCTTCCAAGACACAGAAGAAGGCAAGCAGCTAAATTACTTCACGTAGAAGTAACAGGGCTTAGCCACTGCTTCACATTACACCCTCTCCGGGGGTGTTCACATTTTATAATGGATCATTCAGGACAGTGTAAGGTGAAGCCCAAGGAAAGAATCTCTAGCTGTAGATCGCAGTGGCTTCTGGAAGGAGAGATGGCCGTGCTGGGGAAGGCGCTTCGGGGAGAGGGGCACTGAACATCCCCAAACTTCTCAAGTCACATCCTATTCTTACTGCCAGATGATCCTAGAACCCTGGGGAGGACAGAGGTGGCCATGAATGACTGTATTTCAGTACAAATTTGCGAACTTCCCACATACCTGGCCCACAAGATGTCCATTCATGAAAACACCTCAGGTCCCTGGAAGGGTGGGGCCTCCTCTTGGCCCTTTTTAGCATGTAGGTGTCTAGTAGGGGTTGCAGCCCCAGCAGTCCTGGAAAGGAAAAAAAAGACAGTAGGGGGCATGTTAATTTCGCTCCTCTTCCTGTGGTGTCACTCCTCTGGGGGCACTGTGGTCAGGACCAGCTCTTGGAAAAACTATGGGACTTATATTTATATCATTTTCCCTTTTCTGTATCAAGCTTTCCGTTGTCACTCCAAGTCTAAGTCCTCCAGAACTTCCCTTAATGCCCGGGTCTAATGATCTTCATTTACATCTAATCTACTATTCATCTTGGTAATGATCTAAGGAATGCATCTCTCTCTCTCTCTTTTTGATGTATGATCTTATTTATTTATTCCTCTTAAGAAAATCTTAGTTTTGACTGGACTCAGACTTAAAGGTAGTTCTCCGAGAGGACAGCCCCCATCTCCTGGCCATCTGTCCCTGGCATTTTTCTTTGTTCTCTTTCATTCTCTTGGCCTAAAGCTTAGCATATTCTGTGTCCTCTTCCTTATTTTTCTCAGTACACTGTTTCTTCAGAGTGATACTCTGACGTGTTTGTTGCAGGACATGCAGAGCACCCAGATGGTGATGAATCCTGGGCACAGTCGTCCTAGGTTTCTTGCCTTCTGTGTTCAGGGGCTTTCTTATAACATACTGGCAGACATCTTTAAAGAGACTGAAGAGTTTGGGGATTCTGCTAGCTCTTTTGGTCCCTGGCGACAAGGCACAGTGGTAACAGTGAGTCTTGGAATATCCTTCTTCCCCACCTTTTTTTTTAACAGTCAGATTGACATCTAAAATACAACCTCAAACAGATTTGTGCCTCATTTCTCCAGTCCTCCTTGGTCTGTAACAAGAATGCCCCTTCTTCAGCAGCAGGTAGAAATGATCATGGGTCAAGACACTCGGCTTCATGGGGAAACGTTGTTTGTCATTCCCACTACTGATCTGGACCACATGACCCTTCCATTCTTCACCCAGAGCATCAGCAGTCACTTCTGTGGCCATAGGCTTCTCATAAACAGTACAAAGCTTGCATTCGTTGTCCACCTCAGTGAGTTTCTGGCAGCTGGTGGCTGGGAAAGAGATGTTCAGCTTCATCTTGAAGCAGCTGACCACTTCCAAGGTGACACAGAAAAGAGGAGGAATACATCTTTAATCACTGGGTGGGGGAGAGAGCTATGAAGGGAGACTTCTCCTAGGACTCTCCAATCTGATATGGGGAAGGCTTCTCTGGCAGTCACACCATTGTGGGAGGCTCAGGAACAGAACTTTGGCTTTTTCTTTATCCCCCCACTATATCTGTGGGTGTTTGGAAGACTGCAACCTTCAGCAATCTAGGAGGGCACCTGCATTTCCATGTGAGCCTCCTCGGGTGGAGGGTGGGATAGGGCTGGGGATGGGAGTAACTGGGTCGGGCAGAAGGGGAGAGAAGCACTTGACCTGCTCCCCAGTCAGACCTCTGTCCACTGAAAGGCTAACTTAGCAAACAGGACACCAGAGAGTAATAGCTGAAGTGAGCGACCAAAGAAATACTAGTACTGTAAGGATGGAATTCCTATCATTTTCCTGCCACCTCCCTATATATCTGTACTAAACCAAGGCCGTAGCCAAATGACAAGCCCTGCTTGGAGAGGCTGCTCTGAAATCAGTTGGGTGAGTCTCCATCCCATGCCAAGTAACTGGCACCATCCCTCAGGGGTTTGGGCTTTCCCTTGAGCAAGTCCAGGGGGCTGGTCAGTTCAACAGCCCCCGTCTCTCGACCTTCTACATCATCCCTTAAAGCAGAGTAGTGTAGTACATAGGGCATGGGCTCAAGATCCAGACTGCCTGGGTCTGTCTTCCATAAGCTGCCTTCCAATGCTTCAGAAGCATTACTTGATCTTCTCCAAGCCTCCTCTGCCTGTCTGTAAAATGGATGCAAGAAACAGTGCCTACCTCCCAGGGTTGTTGTGCAGATTGTGTCTGGCTCAGGCTAAAAGCTTCCATAATGGTAGCTTCTGACCTTGCTCCGTCCCCCTACACCACACCAATGAAATTGCTTTGTCGTGGTCACTGATGCTCTGTACGTTCCAAATCCAGTGCTGAGTTCTCAGTCCTCATCTCCTCTGGCCACTCGTTCCTGGAAACTTTTCTCTGACTTCCATAACTGTAACACCTCAGTTTCCTTGTTTGCCTCCTTCTTCACCGCCCCTTTTTCTTCTTAGTCTTCTTTGCTAGTTGCTTCTCATCTCCTAAACCTCTAAACGTTGAATTGTGTGGGGCTCCATCCTAGGACCTCTTCTCTTTTTCATCGATTCTTTCTCTCTGAGTAGTGTCCACTAGTCCCAACATGCAAAATATCATTTTAATATATAAATACATATAAAAATGATCTTTACAATGATGTTCCCCAAATTTATATATTTTTGTAAATATAAAACCCCTACTCTGAGCTCCAGATGTGCATATCTGACTGCCTACTTAACATCTCTACTTTGCTATCTAAACCTGTCTCAAAATTAACATGTCTACATCAGAGCTTTTGAGTCCCTTCCTCCCAAATTTGCTCTTTCACTTGAGAAACAGAAAGCAACCGTTACTACCTGCCGTCTGGGAACTGGTCTGACGTTTACATTTACGCCTCACTGTTAGGTAGAAGCTGGCCTGGTGTTCACAGGGAGGCCATGCTATTCTCATGTTGGACATAAACCATCTGACAGAACAGCAATATCAGATTAGGCTAATGAAGACATATTCTGCGATCATGATGAAGTGAGACAAAACAAGACCATTTCATATCTTAATCTAAGTTCAGACAAAACCAAGGTTATTGTGAAACTCACAAAGTACCCAGCATCCTCCTTTCCCAGATAATTTGAGTGACTGCTATTTCTCTACCCATTATAACTTCAGTCTGGTTCTAGTCTTCCTTCATTCTAGATAAGAGTTATTAGGATACTCAGTCATGGAATTACTCTCACCTCCTGATAGCGCTATTCCAGAGTGAACACTCACTTCCTTGAACCCTCCCTGAAATCACCCAACATAAGCTTTAATCCAATAATAAGTCCTTTCTAACCCCATTTCCTGAGACACCCATGATTCCCCTTGGTATGATTTCTCCCTTGTTTCCATGAGTAATAAACCCAATTTTTCAACTACAGGTTTGTTCCTGGTGGCTTTTGGCTGGAGGGCATTGATATATTAATCCCTCCTCTTTTTTTTTTTTTTTTTTTTTTTTAAATGGTACTACCACTATCCATCCAGTTGCTTCGGCCAAAACAGGAGTCATATTGATTCTGCTTTTTCCCTCCTCTTTCCACATTCAATTCAGGAGCCAAGTTCTTTGAACTTTATTTCCAAAAGGATTTTGCAGATGACCACTTCTGATCTCCATTTCTACCACCCTACTCTGCATCCCCATCATTTCTAACCTGAACTGACATAACACTTCCTGACTGGGCTCCTTGCCTTTACCCTTGCCTCCTGCAGTCAGTTCTTTACCCAACAACCAGAGCAATATTAAAGCATTCAGCAGTTCATGTCCCATGTCTACCTAAGGCCCTCCATCGGATTGCCCATACAATTAGAATATAACCCCAACTCCTCACCATGGTCTACAAGACCCAATGAGATCTGACCCTTCCTGACTTCTCTGAACCTCATCTCTGGATGTTCTTTCCCCTTGCTCATTAAACTCAAGTTATACTAATCTTTTTGTTGTTCCTTGAACACAGCAAGCTCGTTCCTGCCTCAGAGACTTTGCATATGTTGCTTCCTTTGCCTGGAATATTCTTCCTCCACATCTTCTCATGGCTGTTGCCTTCTCATCATTCAGGTCTCAGCTCAAATGCTACTTCCCCAGAGGCCTTCCTTCACCATCCTATCTATAGTTGCTCCTTTCTCCCTGGCCTCACCCTATTCTCTATCCCATTACCCTGTTTATTTTAACTTCATAGCATGAAGCACTGTCTAAAAATATCATGTTTGCTTACTTACTAGTTTATTGTCAGTCTCTCCCATGTAGGCTGTAAGTTCCATGAAGACAGGGATTTTTTTAGGTGAATTAAAAAATTTTTTAATGTATTTTTATCACTTTTTTGAGGTATAATTAGCATAAAAACTCACACATTTACAATATTTTATTATATGTTTACACCTGTGAAATCATCACCAAATTCAAGTTAATGAGCATAGCCACCACCACCAAAAGTTTGCTTGTATTTTATGCTTCATCCTACTGATCCAGACAATAAATGATCTGCTTTTTATTGGCATAGCTTAATTTGTATTTCTGATTTTGAGATTCACCCATATAGTTCATTTCTCCTTATTACTGAGTAATTGTAGGGATGTACCACAGTCTGTTTATCCATTTACCTATTGAAGGATACCTGGGTTGGTTCCAGTGTTTTGGAATGATGAGCAAAGCTGCTATTAACATTGGTGTCAAGTCTTTGTGTCGGTGTATGTTGAATGCAAGGATTTTGTGTTTCTAGTTCTTTAGAGCATCTCCCATGTCTAGGCATTTGTATAATATTTATACACTATGTGGTGCTTAAATACCCATTGAATGAATAAGTGAGCCTTCCTTTTTAGCCCAGGTCCATGGACATTTTCACTGTTCCTGGGGCTGCCTTATAATCCGTCACCACCCTAACTTCTGTCCTCTTCCAGCCTTTCCAATCTGCAGCCCTGGGTGACCCCTTGAAGGTGAGTGTTTCCACTCTTGGCTTGTTGGAGAAACCCGGTTCTTCAGGTTCACTGCCAATGCATGCTCTCTACCCTAAGCTGGCCCCTCTGGCTGCTCAACAATCCGTTCATTCCTCCCTTGCTGACTCCCTATCACATTCCCTACAGCAGCTGCTCCAAACTTCCTGCTCTCTCCTCAAGCCCCCAGTCCCATCCCTCCCCCTCATTCTCAGGAGATGACTTCACCTCCTTCATTACGGACAGGAGCTTCTTCGGCTTCCATCTGACCCATCTGCACACAGCCATCTCAAATGCTTCCGACTTGCAGGAAGACGTGCTCCTCCACTTCGCCAAGGTTAAGCTCTCTGTTGGTGTGCTTGATCCTAGCCCCAACTTTAATGATATTAATAATAACGGCAGCAAAAACCAAATGTAATTAGTCCTCAATATGTACCATGCACTTAGCTAAGCACTGAGAAAACAACTTTGATTTTTACTGAAAAGCTAGGCCTCCAGCATGTATCATTTCCCCCCTAAGTTAAAAAAACTCATTAATCTCTTCTTACAAAAGTATTGCAAATACTAAGCACTTGGCATTTGTTATCTAATTTAATGTTCAAAGCCAGATTTTTAAAAACAGAGACGAAGTCTGGATATCAGAAAGTTTAAGGAACTTACTTTGGGTCATTTAGCCAGTACGTGGTGGCTCTGGGATCTGAGTTAAGATTTAAATCCAGAGCTCCCTTTTCTTCTTCCCCCCTCTCACACTTTCTTTTCCCTTGAAGTTCAGAGGGTTCTCTTAATCTTGCTCCTTTGTTCATGGCCAATTATCAACTTTGGCCAAAATATAAAGAAACCATAGGAAAAGGTAAAATAAAGGGGAAGAGAGACACACTAGGGGGAGACATGCAGAATCTTGCCAGGCTTACAAGTTTGAACTTCATCCTGCAGGCAGTGGTTCCCAAATGCTAGCATAAAAGGCCAATTAGGAGGCTATGGTAATATTGCAGAGGGGATGGCAGGGGCCTGGACTTTGGTAGTGGCTATGGAAGTGGAGAGACATGGACAGATTTTTTGCATGTGGTAAAATACACATTTGAACCATTTTCGAGTGTATAACTCAGTGGCATGTACTATATTCACATGGTGTGCAACCGTCACCACTATCAGTGTCAGAAGGTGTTCATCGCCCAGACTGGAGAATTCGAAAAAGCAGAATTGGCAGGGCTATGTAACCAATGCCGATTGTAACCATTCATGTCGATGGTGAATAAGAAGGAGGGGTCAAGCTCATTAGGTTTTGACGGCATGCTGATCAGGATAGTGGCCATCTCTAAAAGAAGTGAGTAAATTAAGCATAGGCTCTTGCATGGATAGAAATGAAGGAGACCTGGAGGCAATTATGGACATGATGACTTTCTTAGAGGCCTTGGCAGGGAGATCTGAAGCAACCGGGGGAAGTAGACCTGCAGTGTGGGTGGAAGTTAAGGCCTGGGGGCCCAAACCATATAATAGCACTCATTGGCATGCAGCTCAGTACTTGTCAGTCACTGGTCCAAGTGCTCTTATTACATGATCTCAGTTAATCCTCGAGTTACAGATGAACAAACAGAGGCACTGGGTACCTCGCCAAAGGTACTAGTATATGAACAGAGATGGGATTGGAGCTCGGGTGGACTGAGTTTTGGGGCAGTACTCATAGCCATTATGCTGAGCTGCCTCTCACAGGCTCCATTCCATCTACAAAGGGGTGATACTCGAATCTAGGAGAGTAGAGGCAAGACTGAGGGCAGAGCCTTAAGGAAAATCTACTTCTGTGGGGGAAGAAAGGCATGAAAGGAGTCCATTAAAGAAGACAGAAGAAGAGCTAAGGAAGATAACAGGAAAATGGGGAAATTGCAGAAATCAAAGGAGAAAAGAGTTTCAAGAAGGAGAGAGATAGGATCCTGTGGATGTGTTGCAACTGAAGGGCTGCGAAGAGGCCATTTGATTTGCTGGTGATTGTCACTGGTCCCCTTCCAGATGGCTGGTTAGGGGACTAGGAAAGGCAGAGGAAAAGGGTAAAGGTGTGAGTTGGTGGTAGGTACAGAAGGCAACCGGTGTGGACTGCTTTTTTAAGAATGTTGGGAATAAAGTGAAAGGGAAAGATAATTGCTTGAAAAAGTTTTGGAAGGAGTCAGCATAGCGTCTTGGTTCATGCTGTGCTTGGCTCATCACCCAGATTTCCTGCTGTACCATTTACTTGCTGAGCGACCTTGGGTAAGTGATTTGAGTTCTTGGAGCCTCCGTTTCCTCATGGTAATAACAGGGCCTGCCTGTTAAAGCAGGGTTTGGAAGTGAGATGGTGCATGTAAAATGCACACTGAAAGAGTCAGTACATGGTTAGCTCTTTGTTATTATGTAGCAATAATATACATAATGCTTAATAAGTGCCAGTGAATCTGGTTCAATGATCTTGAGCACCCAGGAAACTACCAAATCCGGCCTCCTCGGGGTCTTTGAAATTAGCAATGACCAGACTGGCATCAACTACTGTCAATAGGGGTGTCCTCTCGGGGTCACCTTAGACTGGGGTTAAGTCATGGGGGTTAAAATTCAAACCACAGCAGGCTTGAGACAAATGGCCCTTCAACTCATGACCTCGCTGTGCAGTGTAATGTGCACAGCTCACGGGAAGGCTGTCTGTCAGTGGCTAGGTAGAGAACCAGAGCTTTGAAGGGGAAATAACTTACCACAAACCATTCCTTGGCCTGGCTTTTCCAAGTGGCTAAGGAAGCAAATAAAACCTAAGCCTCTGGGCATTAGGTGTTTATGGAGATTTGCCCACTTACAATGTGGGAAATTCTCTTTCTCTCATCTGAAAACCTCCACAAACTCCATGCAAATATTAGTCTTTTTAAAACTGGCAATACGATAGAATGCAAGCAATGCCCAAAGTCTCTTAAACATTACTGAATTTTTCCTTCAGGATTCCAAATGCACTTAGGATCTTGCAAGATCTCAGAGGTCAGAAGCATCTATTGCTCAAGTCTGTGTCTCTATGAGCTGTAGAAAAATTTCCAGAACCTGCACTGACCTCAGGTCATTTCTTGAAAATTTGTTTTATTTTTAAAAATGTCTCTCCTGCCATCTTCTCCTCAAACTTGAGTGCATAATGACCCAAAGACAGGCTTTGTGGTTATTTAAGATCTCCAAGTTCAGGATCAGCGGGAGTTTATCAGAGACATGCTTTCCCCAAGGAAAATTCTGCTAGAGCTCAAGGCGTACAGTGGCACTCATGACGCCCGTCTCCTGGGGCTGGCAACTAATTCTGGTGCCCACCTTACAGAGCTACAGACAAGTGTGGACTGAGTACTCTATGGGTAACCTCTAGGCCCTGGCTCCTAGGAGCTTCCAACCAAAAGCAGCTACCGTGGAAAGGGGTGCTGTGTTTCTCCTGTGCATTGTCCCTCTCTACCCCACCCCAGCATCCTTTCCTCCTGGTCTTTGTTCTTCTGCTCCTTTCCCTTGAGTCTTTAGAGTGACCCCCCTCCCCCTGGCCCGCCCCCAACAGTGAGAGCCCTTCCTGCTCTCCACCTAGGTCAGCCTCAGAGCTGCTCGCCAGCCGGAGGGACCTCTTTCCCATGGCGGCATTTGCAGCCTGCACATCTGGTGGCACTGAGGAGAGCTTTCTTCCTAAGTGGGAGTCTGTTTCAGTAGAGAACTGGAAGTCAAGCGAGATGCCTGGAAGGGGACATGTTGAGGCAAGCAGTTTCTGGAGCATATTCAGGAAACCTGCCCCTGAGCCCTGTCAGCTGGTAGGAAGGGAGTCCAGACTTTGGTGAAACAAGCTGGCCCTCATCTATCTATAGGAAAGCAGTATTTCTGCTTCAGGCCCAGGCCCAGTCCAGATACACTGACAGAGACTACGTCTCATCTGGTTCGCTCCTTCGGGGAGCAGAAAGGCCCATCCACAGCCTGCTGGAGCCCTGTCTTCAATATGCACTGGTCACCCTTGGGAAAGAAGAAAGGATGCCTTGGAGAGGTAGAGCCCTAGATTATGAATGTAACATGAGTTCTGCTTTGGGAAATTCTGAGTGACTGGGCATGGCCCTGTGACCCAGAGGCCTCCCAGCCCCTCACTGCATGACTTGGGTCACAGTTAGAGTGAGGCTTAAATTCCTGTATTTTCCCATCCTTCAGCTGCTTCAGGTAGGAATTCGGCCCCCCCTGAGAGTCCCCCTAAGTGATTCCTTCCATGTGCCTATAAACCACTCTGTCAGCTGTACTCATTACTCCACTCTTTTCCTTTGACCCCAGAACCCATTGTCCACATCTGCCTATTGTTGCTGAGGGCGGCCATCAGGAGCATGCTGGTGTCTATGCCTAGGGACCTGTAGGGTGCCACATGCTCCTCTGGGAGCCACTGGAGAGCTGAGTTTTGGGCAGAGTTTGGACAAACCATCTTTTCTCTAATTCTCTTCCACGCACGGTTAGTGGGGCCCAAACCTCAGCCTGCCTATGCCTGGAGTCTCATAAAGTCCTTAGTGAGTTGTTCCATCAGCCTCTGAACCTCAGCGCTCAGCCAAGAGCTTACAGAGCCTCTTGGTTTTTGGCCACCCTTCTCAGCCCAGTGGACCGTGGGGAACAGGAGCCAGGCCAGTGTCCCAAGTCAGTCCTCTCCCTGCTCAGCTAAAATCCCATTTTCCCCCAGAGCAGCTTTGTCTCCCCTGTGTAAGCAGTCTCTTTTCTCTTACCTTCAGGGCAGGTTTGTAGCAGCTTGGCATCACATACACAGCCTCTCAGACAGCTCCACTGCAGGGCACGCTTTTGCTTTCACAGCTGCATAATTAGAAGGAGCAACTTGGAGGAGGACCTATGGTTGAAGACAGGTTTGTGCTTGCTTGTAGTTCTTAAGAAGGGAGAGGCCTGGGCTTGTTTCAATGCAGAGAGGAGAGTCAATAGACAGGGAGAAAGTGAAGATACAGGAAAGAGGAGGGGATAGAAGATGAAGCCAGATCCCAGAGTGGAAGGCAAAGGGTGGGACCCCCACCTCTCCCCTTAGTGACAGAAAGTGGGAGGGAGCACAAGATGTGGATCTACCTAGTTAGACCATTGAGGAGTGGTGGGGCTGGAAATTGTGCTGTCCCACCTGATAAGTTTCTATTCTCTCTGTGAAAGGAGAGGGATTCTCAGAAATAGGTAGGGGACGCTCTGAAGGGATCAAATTCCTACCTGGAGCAGCTGAGGGAGGGGAAAATATAGGAACTTGGATATAACCCTAAATGTGACCCAGAGGCACACCCTGGAGGGGCTGGGAGGCCTTCGGGGGAGGTGAGGGATGATGGTCAGAGGTTTGATACAAGTGAGGAGTGTTTGAAACTGTTGTTGTGGGAGAGGTTTGACCAAGTGAATTAGGACACCAAAAAGATTGTGGGGCAGCAGTGAGGGACCAGTTGAGCTCGGTGGTCATTACCGGAGAGTATGGAACTGTCTGCCCAGGTGTGTATTTCTCTAGGAGGGCTTAGCCACAGGCATGGAAAATGTTTTCCCTTCTCTTTAGTGGAAACAGCTATGCCCTTTCTTGGTAATGGGAAAGCTACTGGACTAGGACGGAGGAGACCTGGGTTCATGTCCAGTGTTTCATCATCATCTGTGTGACTCTGGGACAACAAACGTGACCTTTTTACATCTCTTATCTACCTCAGAGGGCTCTTATGTGAAAAAGAGGAGATGGGAATGATGAAAGCCATACACAAAGTATGCAAATGGAAAACCAAGGAAAATGAAAAACAGTTCCATCATAAACACTTTGAAAAGAAATTGTGGGAAATCTTAAAACAAAGAAAACATTTGCCGCATATAGAAGAGTGGGCTTACTATATACAAAGAGCTCTTACACATCAGAAAAGAAAGTATAAAAAGGGCAAAAAGAATGAGTAGGCAATTAACAGAACAGCTATGAAGAACTGTAATCATAGAAAAGATGTTCAGCATTGCTAATACAGATATTAAAATTCAAATAAGCAATTACTTATATTTTTGCACCTATCAGATTTGCAAAAATTAAAACAAGCCAGTAATAATTAGTATTGGTAGTGTGAGGACCCACACATTCCCATACACCACTGGTGGGAGTGCAAACTGGCACAATATTTTTAATTCAGAAATTCCGTTTCTAGCAATTTATCCCACAGATACATTCCACAAGTATACAAAGATATATGTGTAATGATATCCACTGCTTCAAAGTTTGCAGTAGTAAAAAACAAGCCAACAGACAAAAACCCTCATACACAACTAAAATTTATCTCAAAAGAAAATAAAGCATTATACAAATTTATATGACAGAATAATATGCAGCCATGTTAAACAGAATGCCATGGGAATATGCCTAAGGTAAATGATTAAATGAAAATAGTAAGTGCAAAATTGTTTGGCTACAGTTGTATCCTATTTAAAAACTACAGTTGTCCCTTGAACAACATGGGTTTGAACTGCACAGTTCCACTTATACACTGAATTTTTCAATTCATGTAATGGAAAATTTTTTTGAGATTTGTGACAGTTTGGAAAAACATTTTCTATTCTCTAGCTTACTTTATTGTAGGAATACAGTATATAATACATGTAACAGACAAAATATGTGTTAACCAACTGTTGATGTTATTGGTAAGGCTTCTGGTTAACGCTAGGTTATTAGTACGTAAATATTTGGGGAGTTACAAGTTATACGGGATTTTCATCTGCACAGGGATGAGAGCCCCTAATACCCGCATTATTCAAGGGTCAGCTGTGCATGTGTAAATAGACAAATATGTGGAGGAATATACAGCAAACATAACAGTGGTTATTCCTGGGAGGGGGGATATAAAGACTTTGTACTTTATATCTGTCTGAAATTTTTTCTCAACATTTCATTGGGAAAAAAATTTAAACATAAAGAAAATTAGAAAGACTTGCACAGTGAACAACTGTATTCTCACCTAGGTTCTGCCATTACCATTTTTACTTGCTTTATCACATATTTCTCCAACTATCTATCCCTCTATCCATCCCATCAGTCCATCTTATATTTTAATGTATTTTATATTAACTTTAACTTAAAAGTAAGGTGTTGACATCTGTACACTTTCCCCAAAATACTTCAGTATGCATATCACTTACTGGATTACAGAATTTATTTACAGTTTTACCCTTTTGTGATAAAATCTTCAGTGAATGATTCAATGGGTTGTGCTAAATGGGTCTACCTGTGTAACCCAGATCTCTTAAGACATAGAATGTTGGCATTACTTCAGAAAATTCCCTTATGTCCATCCCAGTCCACATCCACTCTACCCCTGTTCAGACTTTGAAATTATTTTTAAAAATCTCATTTCAGAATATTTTTAAATTTGTGGAAAAATTGCAAAGATAGTACAGGGTTCTCATATAACTCCACATCTAGTTTTCCCTATCATTAACATCTTACATCACTATGGTGTATTTGTCAAAACTAATGAATGAATACTGATACATTATTATTAAGTGAAGTCCACACTTGATTCAGATTTCACTGGTTTTTCCCTAATACCCTTCTTCTGTTCCAGGATGCCATCCAGGATACTGCATGGTATTTAGTTAACATCTCTCTCGGCTCCTCTGGGTTGTGACAGTTCCTCAGGCTGTCCTGGTTTTTGATGGCCTTGCCAGTTTTGAAGAGTACCTGTTGGGTATTTTATAGCATGTCCTTCAGTTTAGGCTTCTCTGATGTATTTCTCATGGTTAGGCAGTGGTTCTGTAACTTTCCCATATTTCCAAAAACCATGTTTAACTCTTGTAATCCCACCTAGTGAATATACATATTTTAGAGTCATGGCGGTGGCTGGGGATAAATGACTGAAAAGAAGCATATCTAGTTTGAGCAACTTGGAGAAAAGGAAAGAGAAGGTAAAAGTGGTTGCCCAGAGCGGTCCAGGCTGACCATATGCAGGCACATCCTTGCAATGACTGTAACCTGCCTGAGGAGGGGGAGGGGATGGGGCGGGGAGAGAGATTTCCCAAAGGGGACTGAGATGTTTCCTTAACAAAGGTCTCCTAAATCAAGAATCTTTCTGATCTTGAAGGATTGACTATTCAGCACCACATCAGGTGGAATTCCTCACCACCTTCTGCGCAGATAGTGACTTCAGGGCAGGCCGTGAAACCAGTGCTGGGAATGCCCAGGCATGAGCACAGCCTCAGCACTCGGTCTATTCTGGGGACATGTGGACATATTCGGCAGCAGCATATTTATACTTTGACAAAACAAGCAAAGGTTCAAAGAAATAATCCTTGGCTTCCTCCTTATAGCCCACAGTTTTGTCTACCAAAGAGCATATCCTGAGCAGAGACGGGGAGCACAGGATGGCCCGTTGACCATTATAAATGACACTGGGCCATCTATGGGGGTTGACCTGGATTTGGAGGAGCAAGTGCCCATTATGCGGGGTTAACAGGGGTAGAGAGGTATCCAGTCAGTGATATGTGAGAGAATTAATATGTGGAATGCTTGACGAGAGCACATTCACACATTTCACAGAGGAAGGAGGCTAGAGTTACACTAAAGAACTGCAGATGCTTGATGACAGAAACCAACCTTAAGCATTTGCTGTTCATTGGCAGCCTTGAGCACCCCAAGAAGCCTCCTAAACGGAGCTCAGTATGCTTTCTCAGTGCTCTCCGAGTGTCTGCCTGTGGCTTAAGACTGCCTTCTAAAATCCCTCTGCTCCCCTCGGCTCCACAGGGACTTGGGAGAGAGCAGGCTTGGAGTGTGTGTATGTCTCACTCTCTAAGTGAAGGTGTGCCCCAAGGGAATGTGCGAGGTGGGGGCCCACAGCGGGCTGCTGGAAACTGAGACAACCGCTGGAGACATGCCAAGGCAAGATAGAATTTTAGTTCTGGCACTGGTGGGGGCAAGAAGAGATGGGGAGGGGTTGGAGATGGTGGAAGGAGATGGAATCTAGGAGCCGCTGTGGCTATCAAAGCTCAGCACGTGGTCTAGGGCTCTGCACACAAAGGACATATTAGTTAACATTTTAGTAACAACTTAGATTTCTTGAGCACTTAAATTTTCCCAGGTGCTATATTTCATATATGTTATCATCTTTAATCTGTCTCTCTTCTCTCTCAATACTCTCTCTCTTTCCTCAATACCCTGTGGGAGGGGTAATACTATTATTGTCCTCATTTTACAAATAAGACACTGAATCCCACAAAGGCCGACAGTCCGCAAGTGGCGGAGTTGGAACTTGAATCCCACACCTTCAACTTCTTCCCTTGAGGGAAAGGCCTCAGTGTGATGGTCAGGGTGGTTAGCATGAGGCTGCTACGTTCCTGGTTGATGGCTCCAACTCCATGCTTTTCCTTCTCAGAGTCAGGCTGCCTCCGTTTCTCTCCAATCTTCCGTTGCCCTCTCATACCTAGTCCCAGAGGCCAGTTCATCCCTAGGGCCTGGAGAGAGACACCTTCCACTGATTCCCCTTTAAAGGCATAAATACAGAGAATAAACTGGTGGGTGCCAGAGGGCAGGGCGGTGGTGGAACCAGTGAAATAGGTGAAGGGGATAAAGAGGCACAAACTTCCAGTTATAAAATAAGTACAGCATGGGAAATAGAGTCAATAATATTGTACAACTTTGTACCGTGACAGATGGTAACTAGACCTATGGTGGGGATCATTTCCTAATGTAAAAAAACACCGAATCACTAGGTTGTTGCCCTGAAACTAATATAATATTGCATCCCAATTATAATTGGATAAAAATAAGCGAAGGGCAGGGCGCAGTGGGAGGTGGAATGGAAATAGCTGCCCTGTCTCATCCCCTTCTGTCCTCTGTGATCATCTGGCTTCCTCACCTCCTCCTCCAGATTCTCACCCTCTTGTGACAAGAGGTACTTGCTGCGTCTGAGCTTAATGGTTCACGGGGTGGGTGGCCTTTGCGGATGCAGGATGTGGTGCAGCTTCCAGCCGCCTCCTGAGCGCCGGCTGGCAAGCTCCACCGGCCTGCCTTTTTTTGCTGTGCTTTCTGCAGCAGCCGCTCCCATCTGCCTGTTTTCAGAGGCTTGCTCTCCTTTCCTAGGTACTGCTTCCGAAGATTACTACGTGAGGTCCTGCTTCTTCCCGTGGTACTGGAGGGCCAGGCCAGGTGCTGCCGGCAGCTGGCCGCAGACGCGCGGGAATTAGTAGCTCCCAGGCTGTCCCCTGGGCAAGCTCCGCTCGTCCTCCACGCGTTTGCCAGCCTATGCCCTTGCCTTCCCTCTTTCCTTTTTTGTTTTGTCTTTTTTTTTTTCATTTCTTTCTCTTCTCTTCTGTTCTCATTGCTTTCCTTTTTCCCTTCCCCTCTCTTTTCTCCCCTCTCCTCTCCTCTTTCTGATTGGCTTCTGGCTTGCTTCTTTCTTCCACACCTTCCTGAATTTCTTTTTGCTAAATTCTTTTCTTGTTAACAATGCTTGTTATTAATCAATTCAAAGATGTATTTGGAAAAACCTTCTCCTTCTTATGCAATCTCTGGAGTGCAACCAGTGTTAACAGTTTGTTGTGTGTCCTTTTACACCTCTCGGCATGAGTATACTAATACATGCACTCACACACACACACACGCACATACACCACAGTTTTGATACAGGTTTTCTTCAGACCAGAAGACCTTACCAAAATTGCAGATGTTCTCTTAGCTGAAAACTTGTACTTCATTAAAGGAATAAATATACCAGATAGGTACACTGTCACAATCACGTGACAGAAGTGAAGCATTCCGGTTTGATAGACAAGGGTACATTTACCAGCTGTTCAATTACAGCTTGTTATTCAGAAACATTTCATGAACCACATTGACTAAAAACTCAGAGGAGGGAGGATCTGGGCCTATAGTGAGTGAGGGCAGATCATCCTCTGAGTTCTACTAAAGGCAGTTATGTATGCATGCAGCTGTATGCCCTTCCCTCTCCTATTTTAAAATAAAATGGCATCAGATGCACAATACTCAGATCTTTAAAACAACAGCAACAACAACAAGAAAACATCACAAACAACTCTTCTGGCCAACAGATACAGAGCTAGAACTCATGCTCCAGCTCAGCATTTCAGTATTCTGGTGTATGGCTGTCCTGTAACGTACTCAATCATTACCTTTTTGATGCCCTTCAAATTGTTTTCCTTTATTTCTTTTGCCACTGCCAACTGTAGTGAGCACCCTTGGGCATAGGTCTCTGCTCACTTGTAAAAATAACATACTAGGATAAATTTGTAGAAGAGATATTGCCAGATGAAAGGTTTCTACATTACAGGTTTTTGATGGTTACTACCAGACTACCTTCCAAAATGGATGCAGCAACTCTTTCTTCTAACAGAGACAAGTGTAAGAGATTTGCTGTTTCCCTATATTCTTGCCAGTACAGAATATTATCAACATCTTTAGATGGCACCAGTCTGAAGGGTAAAAAAATGTTATCCCATCATTTATAATAGCTCCTATCTTTGACAACCTATAAGGTTGGAAACTTCTTATATACTTATTATCTGCCTTTCCTCTTCTGTGATTTGCCTATTCACAACCTTTCCCATAATCTTCAGCTTGTTGGCTTTTTCACAGGAGTTCTTTATATTATAGAGCTGTTAATCTGTTTTATTTTATTTAATTGCAGTTATTTTCTCTGAATGGGATTTTTACACAGTCTTTTGCCCCACAGAGTTTAAAATTATGTTGTCAAATTTGTCAATCTTTATGGCTTCTAACTTTCCTTTATTGCTTAAGAAGGCCTCTCCTACTCTGTGGTTCTAAAACTATTCTTTTTTTAGATTTTCTTCTAAGGTTTTCATATGAAAATTTAAATCTTTAATCCATCTGGAACTTATTTTATGTGCAGCACAAGGGAACCATTTAACAATTTGATCCCAGTTATCTAGCCACGGTACGTTCTTTCTCAGTGAAGAACAAAAATGTCTGCTTTAGCTTATATTTTGTTTGAGCCATGCCAGTGTGATGCACTTCACAGATGGCCCAACCCAGAGGCTCTACCTTACAACTACCACGACAGACACAGTGTTTCCCATTTATCTTCTCTTCTCTTTCTGTACCGTGGGACACCGGGGCCATTCTCAGGCAGGCCTGGAGCAGCCTAGGCCTAATGTTAGCTCTTTACTCACAGTATTTCCCACAGTACTGGGTTTTGCTAAACACTCTATCAGATTGAGGTGGTGTCATTCTAACTTTGTTTTGTAAAGGTTTTATTATTATCCATGCCTGCAGATTCACATCAAATACTTCTTCATAACCTTCTGATACAATTATATGACATTCATCTTTAATTTGTGGATTTAATGAACTATATTGATAGATTGCCTCATTTAACCATATTTGCATTCCTCTAATAAACCCTGCTTCATCAGAGTGAATTAATTTTTTACTACTGTGCTGGAATCTATTTGGTAATATTTTACTAGAACATTTTGCATCTATGTTTAGAAGTAAAAGTTTTTTCTTTGTTGTATTCTATCAACATTTTTTAAAGATTATGTGTGCAATAAATTAGCTGCCCTATATAAATCTAGGACAGTTTGAATAACACAGAAAAAAAATTTTGAAGGTTACATACAACTCAGAAATTTTCAATTTTTTTCCCTATGGTTACTGGTCTATTCAGATTTCTTACCACTTGTTGAGTTACGATAGTCTATGTCTTCCTAGAAATTTGTTCATTTTCTTTAGGGTTTCAAAGTTGTTG
Source organism: Smutsia gigantea (assembly GCA_032199065.1). Classification (NCBI taxonomy): domain Eukaryota; kingdom Metazoa; phylum Chordata; class Mammalia; order Pholidota; family Manidae; genus Smutsia; species Smutsia gigantea. The sequence goes on from JAVSCE010012142.1 coordinate 18,772, forward strand.
ACAAAGTTGCTTATAATTTTGTCTTATAATTATTTCAATGTTTTATTTCAGTACTTTTATCTCACTTTTCATTCCTAATAGTGTAAATTTTAATCTTTGCTCTTTTAAAAAAATAATGCTGCTGAAGGAAGTAGTTTATTTTGTAAGACCTGTTGATTTTGGTTATATTTGTCTATTTTCCTCTGTGTGTCTGTGTGGGGCTGTTTGCGTGGTGGTTTCTATTTCCTTAATTTTAGCTTTTTTCTTTATTAATTTTCTCTTTTTAAAAGTTTTCCTTTTCTAATTTTTAAATTGCATTCTGAGTTCATTTATTTTCATTTTCTTTTTTTAGCAAAAATACTTGAGACTATAAATTTTCTTCAAAGTTTAACTGTAGCCATATCTTAGAGATTTTATTTTATGAAGTGTGTTCTTTAATTAATTTCTAGATCTCCTGTTTGATCCAGTAACTGCTCAGAAAAATATTTTTTCATTTTCAAATATTAAATTTTGGGAAGTTATTTTTTTTGTTAATTTTCTGTTTTATTTTATTTTAGTCAGAGAATGCAGCCTACAAATTTCTCCCTTTTGGAATTTATTAGGCTTTCTTTGTAGCCAAGTACATGACTGGTTTTTAGAAATGTTCTATGCCTATGTTTTAAGAATGTGTATTCTCTATAAGGTTCAATTTTATATTAAATTGAACTTGACCATATTTTTCAGATTCTTTATATCCTTGCTTATTTTTTAAATCTCTTTTATTTGTTAAATATTTAAAGAGATATATAATTTTTTTCCACAATAGCTATGACTTTCTATTAAGTTGTCCTATGTTTATGAATTCACTGCTACTGTTCAGTGCATAAGGTTCATGACATATATTCTCTGTGGAATGTGCTTTGATCATTACAAGAACATAAGCTTGTTCTGTTTAATTTTCTTGGCCTTGAATTTCACTCTTTCTGATTTTCATATTGCTTTATTTTTGCGTGCCCTTGTCTGACATAGTCTTTCTGTGACATTATTTTCAGTGTTTTTTGTCAATTTTTTTCTGGAATGCTCATTGTAAATACCAGATAGTTGGCTTTTTCAAAAAGTTGGGAGTCTTTTTTATTTTTTTGAGGAAGGGATAATTTAACCCATCGTTACAAATTGTGATATTTGATCTTATTCCTCCCCTTGTTTTTTTGTTAGGCTTGTCATTGCTGCTTTTCTTGTTTCTGTACTTTTGCTAGATTTGTCAAGTTGTTTAAAAATTCCTTATTTGTCCTCTTCCTCTCCCCAAGGAATTTAGAGGGTCTCTAAATATAGCTCTGTTTTGCTCATGGTTATAGTCCTATTTTTAACAATTATATTTAAGCTATGTTTCTCTTTAGATATATCAACATTAAATAAGAAACACATTCCCCTCCCTCTGCCACACATTTTGTAAAGATCAATAGCTATTGCAAGGTGGATTGATTAGAGGGGACTCAGCAGGAGGCGGGGAGACCAATGAGGCAGTAATTTCTCTCGTTCAGGTAAGTTTTCCTTTCCTTGTGAGTGTGTGTGTGTGTGTGTGTGTGTGTGTATGTATCTCTCTCTCTACCTGTCTTTTGTTCCAAATATTTTTACTTAACACACACTACAGTCAACTTTCATATTATCACCACCTTTTTAGAGTTTGCTGTAAATATTTCAGCCACTATTTCTTGGGCCCTAAATCTTTACTTATCTTGAGATCTTTGCTTTGATTTATTTTAATTTGATTAAAGTTATTTTTTCAGTAGGTTTTTTTTGAGTCCTTGACTGTCTGAAAATGTTTTTTGCCCAGTCAGAGGTATGATATCTTAGATGAATATAAAATTATTGAATGTAGTCCTCTTCTTTCAGAGTATAGATATTATTCCATCACTTTCTTACTTTCACTGAGGAAGATGAGAGCTCTGATTCTAGTCTGCTTCTTTCCTTTCTAAACACAAAATCAAACAAAAAGAAACCTCTTCTCTGTATAAAAGCTTATGAGATTTTTCTCATTTGTGGAATTTGTAAGTGCGGGATGTTTTCTTCCATCATTTACTTGATTATCACTTTTACACCTTTTCATTTTTTTCTCATTCCTGAAATCTTATTATTTGTGTATCATGTTTTCAGAATATATCTACATCTATATCTCTTATGTTCTCAGTCATAATTTCAATTTCGCTGTGCTTCTGGTTTAATATTGTGGGCTTTCTCTAGTTCATCCTCTGGAAAACTGTGTTTTCAGCAGTGACCATGTCTCTACTGAAGCTTTAAATTTTTATCTGTGGTAACTCTTCTTTTGTGTCCTCTAATTAAATCTACTACATATGAATTCTATTTGTCATTAATTTATAATAAAATCCAGAAAAGTTATTAAGACTTTGAAGAAAAAATGCAGTGATATTTAGAGAGGAGGACAGAAAAAAAAGGGGGCTGATGATTACATAAACTGCAGGTACAAAAGAGCTTACAGAGAGAGGATTCAATGTGGTCAGGAAAAAAGCCGTAACATGGCAGGCAAGAAGGTGGAATTGGTATCTATTTCAACCTTGAACGTTTAAGCCAGTGTGTCAACCTCATGCTTCTGGCATCCTTTGAAATAAGGCATGAGTGTCCAACATTGTTCCTGGCAAATAATCCACCACTCTCCCTGCTCAAAGATACTCATTGATTTTTTCTGACCTGCAATTACTTCCAACATGTAGCATTCCAATTAAAAAATGAAAGTCTTATTTATGACCCTACCCTAGTCCTTGGAACTGGATGTTTGCATCTTGTCTCACAGTTCTTGACCTTTTTCTCTATTTCCAAGACTTGAACTTGGACTAGACTTGCTACTCTCTGGGCAACCTGGAAAGGTATACCTGCTTTCGTGACCCCTTGGAGTCCAACCACAGACTGATCTGCTAACTAGTATCCAAGCCACTCTACCCTATGAGTGTGCGGAATTCAGACAGGCTGGAAATTATGGATCTTTAAAGATGGATAGGAAAGGAGAGGAACAGAAAGAGCAAAGAGCTCACTATGAGGATGAGAGAACTGTGTGTATGTGTGTGGGGTGCTCAGTGAGTAGCCAGCTTTACTGGAATGGAAGGTTTAATAGAGAGGCAATGTCCAGAAGCTCCTCTGATCGGGAAGGAGTGGGAGGTAAAGGATGAGGTGTATGGCAGGAAACATTCTGTCGGACAAATGCTGGTGGAACAAACTTTTTCCCCTCAGCTGGAGGAGGGTGATGCTGAAGCCAGAGCTGTATGCAGAACCAGAGGTCGAGTAAGGAGCTGAATCCAGTAAGGCAGAGAGGAGATTTGGATCCATCCATCAAAACCAAGGGGTTAAAAGAAGACTTTGAGAGCAAGGGTCAGGGATTGGAGATACAGCGAGATAAGAGGCAACTGATTAAGGGAAATCAGGAATAGTCCAGGGAGATTGCTTCCACAGTCACGGCTAACCTTCAGGTTCCTGCTACACTATGGCACCTACAATATAGATATGTTCACTAGATAAGGATGGGTGGGTGGGAAGAGAAAGGTCAGATTGTTCTGGGTCTTCAAAACCAGACCAAGCAATTTCGATTTGAAGCAGGGAAAAGTAGGAAGCTATCAGTAGATTTTTGAGCAGGGAGGTAATATGAGGCAACCAATGTTATTGTGAAAAGCTATTTGGCAGTTTGGAAGAGACTGAAGGAGAAGAGTCTGGAAATGATTTTAAAGATCATTTAGGAGGTTCAGGTGGAAGATGTTGAGAATTTAGACTTGGGTAGTGAAAAAGAATAGCGAGTGACACATTCAGGAGATAATGTAAAGGAACATTCAATAGGATGTTTGGATGGAAGAATTAGGTGAGAAGAGAGAAGGAGCCATCAAAGGTAAACGTGAGCTCTTTTTAGTTTGAAGGGGCTACAGTGGAGAGTGGGGAAGGTGGGGCATGTTGAATTTGAGGCAATGACTAGATATTCACTTGGTGGGAAACACTGATATCAGCCTATATGTATTTGGCCACGGGGAGCTTAGATGTCAAGCTGCATCAACATAGAAATGATCATCGAAATCATGAGGGTGGGTAAAGGGAGAAAACTGGAGAATAAGGGATGTAGGGGCAGATGGCTGCCAAGGAGGGTGATAATTTTTAAAGGCTTTGGATTTGGCTAGAGCAATGATTCTCAAACTTGAGTGTGCATTAGAATCCCCTGGAGGATTTGTTTAAACTGTTTTCTGGGTCCCACCCTGGAGTTTCTGATTCAGTAAGGGCTGGGGTGGGGGACTTTAATATGCAGTTCTACCCAGTTCCCAGGTGATACTAATGCTGGTGGTCTGGGAACCAGGCTTTGAGGACTATTAGACTAGAAAAGTGGTTCTTACCTTTGTGTTTATTCATGTCCGTTCCAACACATCTGAGTGCTGAGACACACTCGTACTCATAGCAGTGGCTCACAAAGGCAAGGGTTCCCCTTTAGGGCTGGAGACCAGGATATCTGGTTTTGAAAAGCACTCCCCTCACTCTCAGATAATTCTGAACTTCCTTCACTCAAGGAGGATTACTGAGCTGACACATGACATGAATAATTTTCAAAAACTAAATTAAAACATTGGGACCATACCCAAACAGATCATTCTTTCTTTGGTGATGCAGGAGGCGCTTAGGGATCTGGTCTGCTGCAGGTTGCAGCTCCATGTCAGTGGTGGTCCCTTTTATTTTCTGACCCTCAAGGTGAGTCTCTAGCTACCACTGGTGGAGGGAGTAGGGAAATGGACCTTAATGTCTTTCCAGCTGGATTACCGTCCACGGGTGGATGATCCTTGAAACTCTATCACTCAGTCATTTGCAGATAGGCACTCCTTGCTACCCCATTACCCACAATGGGGGTGCTGTCATTATCCACAAAGGCTGTAAAACAGGTATTTCCTTCTTTGGTTCCCTGTTCTGTTGCCACATTGCCTTTTTTTAAAGTGTAACATCTACCTTGGACCCTGAAGAAGGTTTTAAGCAGTTCTCAGTGTTCAGATGATTGATCCAAGACCACCCCAAATGGAGGGTGAGGGTAGACCTGGTGGCCTCAGCCCAGCTATCTCATTCCCTCACAGAGGCATATGGCTTCACTGACTTGGTCCATGGCACCATCATACGTAGAAGCTGCCCAGACCTCCATAGGAAAGCCATCCTTCTCTGATTTGCCCCCTTTCTTTATCCCTTTCTTAAGTCCTCTCCCTTTTCCCCTTTTCTTCTCCCATGTCCCTGCCTCTCTTTTTCTGGGGACATGCCCCAACCCTTCCTATAGAAGTGATTATGACCCATGTTTCTGCTGCCTTCGGTGTTTGCTTAATGTCAATAACTTTCCTCCCTTGCCCAATTTCTGCTGAATCTGCAGAGGGGAGGGGTGAGCTCAAGTCTTTGTATCAGATTTAATTTTTTACAGCATGGAGAATATAGCCAATGATTCTGTTATATCTCCCTATGTTGACAGATAGTAACCACACTGTTGGGGGTGAAGATTTAATAATATGCATAACTGTTGAACCACTGTGCTGTATTATACTTGAAACGAACATAAGATTGTATATTAATGACACTTCAATAAAAAAAAGTTTTCACATGCTAGTTGAACAACTCAAAGTGATATAGAGGTATATAAAGAAAAATATAAACCTCTTTATCCACCCCTGTCAGCAAATCACACCCCTTAAAGAAACCAGTTAACAGTTTGGTGTGTATCCTTTCACACCTTTCTTTACATTCTTACAAATGTGTAAGTGTGCACGTGTTGGTTTTCCTCGTGGTAGACAAAATATTTAAATGGGATTATACTATATGAATTACTCTGCAACTTGCCCCTCCAACTTGCCCCATCAACTCATCATCTTGATGCTGTGAGTGGTGTGGTTGAATGAACTCTGATGTGTGGAGAAGAAGCCTTTCACTCCAGATGTAGATTCTGCATGGATTAATTTCCTTCTCAGTTCCCTCTCCCCAAATCTGGTTTGTAAGAGAGATTCCTATTTCTCGTAATGCAACTTATAACCTATTTCTTGTGAGCCAATAATCATGGCCTCATGGTGCATTCACCTGACCTCTCCCATTCAGCTTCCTAATGGCAGATGATTATCACAATATATCACCTTGACAGCTGCTTCCCCCCGTTTCTGGCTGCCCCCAGGCTGGACTTTATGTGTTGGCAGTCATCCTTCTTGTTCCCTACCACATTCTGGGTGCCCTTCCAACGTTCAGCTATCTTAGACTCAGGATGCCCAGTTTCCGCAACTGGACCCAATCTCCGGTCCTTAACTCCTGGCACCGCACCTGTATGTCAAGTGCTTTATTTGTTTTGCTAGGTTATTCTGGGCCACCTTATCCTTCGGCTCAATTGCATATCTGTTAAGCCTGTTTCCTTCTTCACCCTGCCCCCTACCTCAAAGCTGAGGTCAGCAGACAGCTGGGGCTTCTGCGTAAATATCAGTAAAGAGGAAATAAGGCTGGTGAAGTCCTTCCTGGTTTCATTTGTGGGCATTGCCAGGAAAGCCACATGTTGGCTTTATTACCCCTTCTGCTCAGGGCCCAACATCCCCACACACTTAATAAAGCTATGTAACCATGAGGTCCATTTTCCACTGACTCAGATTGGAGTACTCTCATGTTTTGGATCCAATTCCCTTCACTCCTAGCACAGGTGCAGATTCTTCCCCTCCAACCCCATTAGGTGCCCTAAGGTCCTCTTGGGTCTTAAAGTGGTCCTGGTAGATAGACCCCTAATGGAGGCATTTTGCAGTTATACTGAGGATTGTGGCACACTCTCTTAAATAGCTTTCCCGGTTTGGGGACCTGGCATTCAAACTTCTTTTCCTTCTGGCTCCTGCCCACTTTATCTTTTCAAACCCAAATTAACTAGCTCATTCTTTTCCTCTGTGTGTGTCATTTTCTCTGTCTCTCTCTCTCCCTCTCTGCCCCTCTCTCTCTTTCTCTTCTCAGCAATCCTTAATGACTAGGTGTAGGATCTTCCCTGATGAGCCAACTGGTTTATTTAAATAAGAGCCTGAATCACAGAAAGTTGGTGGTGTCCCACCCTCAACCCCTCCCACTAGGGCAGTAGTCTGGTAATACTGCCCCTCCTAGGGAGCAACTGAGAAATCTGTAGGGGCATTTTGGGTTGTCACAATGATTGGGGCACATTATTAAAATAGAGTGGACGGGGGCTGAGGATAGCAAGTTCAGTAAATCTCAGAATGTTCCCACCCAACTGGAATTGTCCCATAAGACTTTCAAATGTTCTGGTAGTCAGGTGGGTGCAAAACCTGATTGTAATTACTTAAGTCCAGAACCGAACTCTATGTTAAGTAGAAATAAATACAAAGGAGTTTTTTTTATTTTATTTATTTTTATTTTTTATATAATTTATTTTGGTATCATTAATCTACAATTACATGTGCAATATTATGGTTATTAAACTACCCCTTCATCAGGTCCCCCCCACTAACCCCATTACAGTCACTGTCCGTCAGTGTAGTGAGATGCTATAGAATCACTACTTGTCTTCTCTGAGTTGTACAGCCCTCCCCATGCCCCCCCAACATTACCTCTGCTAATCATAATGCCCCCTTTTCCCTCTTATCCCTCCCTTCCCACCCATTTTCCCCAGTCCCTTTCCTTTTGGTAACTATTAGTCCGTTCTTGGTTTCTGTGAGTCTGCTGCTGTTTTGTTCCTTCAGTTTTTTTTTCTTTGTTCTTATACTCCACATATGAGTGAGATCATTTGATACTTGTCTTTTTCGGCTTGGCTTATTTCACTGAGCATAATACCCTCTAGCTCCATCCATGTTGTTGCAAATGATAGGATTTGTTTTCTTCTTATGGCGGAATAATATTCCATTGTGTATATGTACCACCTCTTCCTTATCCATTCATCTACTGATGGACACTTAGGTTGCTTCCTATTCTTGGCTATTGTAAATAGTGCTACGATACACATAGGGGTGCATCTGTCTTTTCAAACTGGGCTCCTGCATTCTTAGGGTAAATTCCTAGGAGTGGGATTCCTGGGTCAAATGGTATTTCTATTTTGAGTTTTTTGGGGAACTTCCATACTGCTTTCCACAATGGTTGAACTAATTTGCATTCCCACCAGTAGTGTAGGAGGGTTCCCTTTTCTCCACATCCTCGCCAACATTTGTTGTTGTTTGTGTTTTGGATGTTGGCCATCCTCACTGGTGTGAGGTGATATCTCATTGTGGTTTTAATCTGCATTTCTCTGATGATTAGCGATGTGGAGCATCTTTTCATGTGCCTGTTGGCCATCTGAATTTCTTCTTTGGAGAAGTGTCTATTCATGTCCTCTGCCCATTTCTTAATTGGATTATTTGCTTTTTGTTTGTTAAGGTGCGTGAGTTCTTTATATATTTTGGATGTCAACCCTTTATCAGATACGTTTTTTATGAATATATTCTCCCATACTGTAGGATGTCTTTTTGTTCTACTGATGGTGTCCTTTGCTGTACAGAAGCTTTTCAGCTTGATATAGTCCCACTTGTTCATTTTTGCTTTTGTTTCCCTTGCCCGGGGAGATATGTTCATGCAGAAGTTGCTCATGTTTATGTCCAAGAGATTTTTGCCTATGTTTTTTTCTAAGAGTTTTATGGTTTCATGACTTACATTCAGGTCTTTGATCCACCTTGAGTTTACCTCTGTGTATGGGGCTAGACAGTAGTCCAGTTTCATTCTCTTACATGTAGCTGTCCAGTTTTTCCAACACCAGCTGCTGAAGAGGCTGTCATCTCCCCATTGTATATCCAAGGCTCCTTTATCAAATATTAATTGACTGTATATGTTTGGGTTACAAAGGAGTTTAAAAAATTTTTTAATATATATTGAATTTTCCAAGAATGTAACCACCACACAAATTCAGAGAAAACTGTGCTATGTTTTGCTTGAAACTTTACCGAGAATTGTTTACCATTTTGGAAAACCACAATACTGATCAGTCATGTGTTTGTGCACACAAGAACACAAATCTTCATCAATCTGCATTTGTGGCTGTTGCAGCCATGGTTGCTTCGACATAAAGGTCTAAACAACTGAATACTTCAGTATTTTTTAGTGAAATTATAATCAAGTGTGTAAATATCGAAATATGAATTATTCCTCACACATTTTTTCTTTCTCTTTTTAAATATGCTATTTGATATATAAAACTATATATGTAACACAAATATATATTAAAATTCACAGCAGTCTAATAAATATCTGTGACTTCACCATCCAATTCAAGAAATAGAACATTATTAATAATTTATACCTGTCTATCTCATCTCATGCTCTCCCTAAGACCTGAGATAATCAGTATCCTGAGTTTTGTGTTTTTCATACTCTTGCTTTAAAGAATAGTTTTATTATTACATATTTATGCATGTTTAAGGAATATTTTTTTGAGGCATATAAATAATATCTTACTGTATATAGTGTTTTTCTTGGACTCTCTTTTGTTCTGAACATAATGTTACTAAGATCCATCCATGTTTTTTGTGTTGGGAGATCTGTGGGCTTTGGTGGACTGCGAGACTAACATCCATGTTTTTTGGTGCAACCATATTTCATTCATTTTTACTGCTGCATGATATTTCACAGTATGTTTATCTGTTTCTTTGTTGATGTACATTTAGGTTGTCCCCAGATATTTGCTATTATGAACAATACTTACATGAGCATTTCTATTTTTGACTCCTGGTACACATGTGTGAGAGAACAGACCAAGGACTGCAATTGCTGGATTGTAGAGTATGCAAACTCAAGATAAAGTCAAACTGTTTCCCAAAGTGGTTGTACCCACTGACAATAACACCAGCAATGAGTAAGTTTCTATAGATTCACATCCTCTTCAACATTTGGAGTTATCAGACATCTTAATTTTTGCCATGGAAATAAAATATTGCTTCATTGTCATCTTAATTTGCATTTCCCTGGTTACTAATGAAATTTAGCATTTTTTCGTATAGGTTTATTGGTCATTTGTGTTTTTTCTGTCAAATGACTGTTCATGGTCTCTGCTCATTTTTACATTTGTTTTCTTTTTTTTGGTAAGAATTCTTTATATTTCTGGTGAAGAATTCTTTTTTTTTTGTATATATTATAAATGTCTAACAACTGACTTTCTGTGGGGGGAAGCTCTGGTTTGAAACATTTTCCAATTTCTATGGTGAAAATACTCCCACCATGGTTGATTTTAAGCTACTGAAGTGAGGACACTAAACAGAGAGTTGGGAGGAGATGGGAACAATCAGCTCTCATGAGCCAGATGGAGCTCATTGCTGGATCTCTTTTCATACAGACCCTGGGCTGACTTGTTGGGACAAGCAATAAGGTACATGATTGATGATGATGCAAGGGACTGAGCGCTCTGGGTTTGTGCAGTGGTGAAAAAGTTTCCAGAGGAGGAGGATTGGGTTGTGGGGAGTAAAAGACAGTTTCTGGCTGCTCACAGTGGAAAATGCTGAGGAAGGTATGGTAAGTTCTTGACACTCTTACAGACAGAGAAGGAACATGGTGATGAGAGTAGAGAAATGTTACCACCCGGCAATGGACAGGAGGATCCATCCAGGGTGGGATGGGATCGTGAGAGCAGGCGAGGATCAAACAAGTGCTGGAGAACACAGTAAAGCCAGGGTCTGCCAGCCGACCTTGGGCTGCTGAAGAGGTCTAAGGTACATGTCTCCCTCTATTTTTCTGTTTTTGTGTCAAACTGGGGAAGTGGAGAGGGATGTGGAATGTAGAAAGGAGTACACTGAAGATTTTGAGAGAGAGAAAAAGAATAGGATTGTGAAAACTTTATTTGAATCTTGAGCCTAGTGGGCCAGGAAGGAGTGATGGTAGAATGGCACTTTAAGGTATTGGTGGCTGCATTAATAAGAATAACATTCAGAAAAATCGTCTTGGGTTTTGTAAAGCCAGGAAAGAACTCATGGGAAGCTCATAGACTTGCCACCCCCACCCCACTGCAAAGAAGTAAGGGAAAGTATACCTTAGCACATTGCGTGTACCAGGAGAGGGAATACTTCCCTAAAGTTGGAAGAACATTCACGCATGCTTAGAGTGATTTGGGTGTATAATAGGCTTGAGGCTCTCAGGCAGGAGCTAGCTGGGCTCCAAGAAGTAATAGGCTCTCAGTTCTTTAGGTGCAGTCCAGCTTCTTCCTACTAGACCTGTCACCCTAGAACTCCAGGCTTTCCATGAGGCTAGTGGGAACACAGGTGAAGATGTCTGCTGCAGACCAATTAAATTGGAATCTTTGAAAAAGTGTCTGCCTTTGACATGCTTTAAAAGCTCTATGGATGATTCTAATATGCAGCCAGGGCATAGAACCACTGATGTGGTGGAATGGTGGAAGGCTTATGCCAAGATGAGTCTTAAATAGTTACTATATTTGGAATAATATTTGGCTCATGGTCCCTTAGAAGACCAGCCAGGATTAGGTCTTGTGGTCTGTATGTAGAGTTCCCCATACCGGGAGTAAATTGTGTGGAGCCTGGAGTTTCTGAGGATCAGGAGAGAGGGCAGTGATGGCAGGGTTGGGGTATGGGACATGGCAAGGTGGGATGTCACCGAAGCTGTGGGTATTGATGTGTTGAGATCCAGCAGGTCTGATTTAAATAGTAAGCTCATTGGAACCAATTCTAGTCTCTTTCAGGTACAGACTAGTATGGTTTAGCAAGCAGCCAGGAAGCAGTATCTTCTAGTCTCTTCACTCTTGCCCTGGGTGCTGAGGCAACCATCACATAGAAGGTAGGACACACAAGAGGAAAGTCCCTGACAAGTCTTATAAAAGGCTCCAAGAATAAAGAAGCCCAGGAACAAAGCTGAGAGAATGATAACTTTGGAGATTCCTCTATTGTGCTAAAGACTGAAAAGAGGCTGAAGGGGAAGCTAAGCACAGGAGGAAAAGGTAAGTGGGATATGGGATGTGTGAAAAAGGGAGTAGACCTGGACAACATTCCATATCCTTTAACATTTCAGGGAACATTCTAGGAGGATGATTGTCAAGAGATCATACGTCAGAAATATATTAGGGAGCTTTGTATTAATGGCTTTTTGTCCATGTGTATTAATTAGGTTTTTTTCCATTGTTGCAGAACAATGCATGAAAACAACTTAGGAAAGCCATCTATTTGAAGGCATCAAGAGATGCCAAAATAGCCAGGGCTTGAGGATCTAAGATCCTGGAGAGGAGACCACAGAGAGGTGAGCCACTGCTTTAATCCTTAGGGCATTTGCTGACTCTTGGTGCTGGTCAAGAAACTGAGAATCTGGACCAAGTTCTCAGTCAAAAGGCAAGAAAACCAGCAAGCTTTCAGTTATCTCATGGAGCTGAGGAGCTAAAAACTGGAGTTTGGAGCTGCCAAGGGGCCAATATCCCAGACAGGTGAATCACAGAGAAGTTAGCCTGGCATTTGGTGATTTGTTTACTCAAGACATGTGCCAAGTTCTTAAGCTGCAGAAGGCAAGAAGCTAAGGAATCAAGTAGAAAGCCCCTGAAAAGGACACTAGAATTTCAGAAATCCCATAATAGTGAGAGAAAAACCCTTTGAGTTCAGTACTTGCCAAGGGTGGAGAGCTCTAGTAGACCCCTTGGGATCTCAGTTACTGAAGGGCTACACCTTAGGAATGGCAGTGAACCAGGGGTAGACTGAACTTTATAAAGACTGACACTTAGCCTAAAGTCAGCTTAGTCCCTGATGGGTTATGGTGAACTCTGTCCCTGCCACAGCCTGTTAAAGAATATGATCCTCTCTAGAGAAAGCATAATTAAGAGCTTCTACAACTTTTCATATACAATTTCCAGCATTTTAATAAGAAATTACCAGGCATACCAAGAAACAGGGCCAAAAAAAAAAATCCAATAGAAACACGCTCAGTGAACCAGACATTAGGATTATCTGACACAGAGTTGAAAAATAAGTGTGATTAATATGGTTAAGAAAATAGGAGGCAATCTGGAAAGCATCACCAGAGAACTGGGATCTACAAAAAAGAATTCAGTGGCTATCCTAGAACTGAAAAATACAATATATAAAAACAAGAAATCAATAGATGAATTAACGACAGACTGAACACAGAGAAGATGAATAACTTGAGGATCAGGTCAGTTGAAAATACCCAGGTTGAAACTTGGAAGGCAAAAAAAAAAAGGTGGGATTAAGAAATATAGAAGAGTATCAGAGACATGAGGGGTATGGTAAAAAAGTGTAACACATGTGTAATTGAAGTCCCAGAAGGGGATGGGGAGAAAAGAAAGTGATGCAGAAGCAATATTTGAAGAGTTAATGATTGAGAATATCCGAAAACTGTTTAAAGATACAAAACCACAGGGTTGAGAGCACTTGTAAGTCCGGGAAAAGGAAATTCTGGGGCAAAATACCTCTAAAAACCAAAATCAGTCAAAGGGAGAAATAAAGTTTAAAACCCATTTATTGCTTAAAAACTGCAGTCCAGCGCAATCTCTCTCCCCTGCTCTGGAAGAAGCAAACAAGCAAGCCAGCCCCTCCCCTTAAACTCTCAGGTCCAGACATGCCTTCCATTACCCAGGTAATTTACCCATTGACATGGAGATGAACTTCTCTCCACCCCTGAGGATATGCAAATACACTAAAGCCAGGTGAGATACTCTGGAAATGTTACAATTTTACCCACAGGTCACCCCTCCAGAAATCTCACTTTACAATCTGCTCGTTCCCCTTCTTCCACAATGGTCCCTGGGTGAGAAAACTGGAGCATTGTGACCAGACTAGTGACATAACAATAGCAACAGCAATAAAATTATGACAATCCTCAAGCTGGAGGATTCAGCTAGGTTCAAAGTCTTATGCAGATTAAGTCCACAGCTCATCCATTCCACAGGCAGGCAGGAGCTGAGGTTCAGAGCAATCATCATGCAGCAGCTGCAGCCAGGGGGCGCATTCAAGCCACAAGGACTGTAGGAGAAAAAAACCTTAAGGGCGATGAGATACATTTTTAATGACACCAGCATAGGCAAATCTTGTCCATCAGGTAGGATACATGCAAGAGAGTGGTCCTGCGATACAACAGTGGCAGGAATGGGATCTCATCCTGGTCTAGTATACCAGACTTTTACTCTTTTCCCCCTGGGGGTTACTGAAGGGTCTACATATAGTGCTACTGGAGGTGCATGCACTGGCCATAATGATAAAACAAAACTCCCCACTAAGATGCTCCTACCTTCTGGCCGTTCAGGATATACTACTGTGACCTTTGGTGGCCACTTTGCTGTTACTCCAGGAATACACAGGTCTTGTCCCCAAGGTGCCAGGAGAGCCAGCTATTGCGGGTCCATGTGTCAAAATGTCCAGGGCCAGGTCCATTCAACAGTATCTCCAGGGCTTAGCAGTAGGATGTTGTTCTGTTGGCCATATCCTGGCTTCAATAACTCTTCTTTGGTTTGGACATACAATTGTATAGGAGAGGCAGCAAGGTGTGTGAGCATATCCACAAGGATCAAAGCTCCTTTACGTGGCTTCTCATTCAAACACCGCAGCACTGTCCATAGGCAAACTGACCAACTCCATAGACTATTGGTGTCCAACTTCAGGCCAGATTTCAACAAACCATTGTACCTCTCTCTCATGCCTGCCCCGGTAGGATTATATGGTACATGAAATTTCCACTTTATTCCTAATTGTTGCGCCCATTCTTGTAACACATGTCCAGTAAAGTGGGTGCCTTGATCTCAATCACCTGTGGCTGGCCATAGGCTGCAAAGAGACACTCCAGGCCCCTCTTGGTGGTTTGCTGATCTGCACGATGTGCAGGAAAAGCAACCAATAGTCCAGTAGCCATGTCCACACAAGTCATGGCATACTGATACCTTCTGATATTGGCAGAGGTCCAATATAGTCTATTTGCCACCTGACAAGGGGTACTGGCCTCCTTACTATTGTCCCATGTTGCTGTGGGACTCGGTGTAAGTCCCTCTTAGAGCACACAAGGCACTCCTTCCGGGCTCTGCTGACTTCTCCAAAGGTCAATGGCAAGCCCCACTGACAGGCTACAGCCCACATTGTCTTTTGCCTTGTGTGCAACAAATGCTGATGTAGCCATTGGGCCACATCAGAGGCAGGCTTTCCTTCTAGCCAGCGCACCTGGGCCAATGTTTCTGCTTCATCATTCCCTGGGGATGCCAAAGGTAAATGGCCAGTCACATGATATACAGTAACAGTCTTAGTCTGACCAGAGGCCCATAGGTCTTTGCCAAAACTCTTGCCTCCAAAGGGGCTGGTGACCAACCATCCAGTCAGCATGATACCATGTCAGTAGCCACAGGGTCAAGCCCCATTAGACAGCCCAGCTGTCAGTGCAGACAACTACGAGGGAAGACTCCTGGGTGATCACGATCCATACTGCCCGCAGCTCAGCCCATTGACTGCTCTTCCCCACTCCATCCTCCATCCACACAGTCTCAGTCTTACGATGGAAAGTCACAGCCCTCCACTTTGGGGGCTGCCCATGACTAGAACTGTCTATGTACCAAGCATCTTCAGGTATAGGGGCTTTTGCTTCCTGATAAGGAGTCTCAACTACCAAGGGCTCAAAAGCATGTTTTTCCTGCTTTCCACTGATATAGGTCACGGGCCCCAATAAGTGCTGGAGTTCTCCACTTAAGTAGCTAGTAGAGAGAGTGCTGCACTGCTGTAAACATGCGCCCCATTTGGCCAGTGTAGGTGTCTGTGCCACTCCACTCTATGGCCTTTGGGTCCAGTCTTGTACCCACCCAATGGGATAGGTGGTTATTACCTTGGTCAGAGCTGTTCCAGCAATGGGCTCTGCAGCCACCAAGGCATGGTACACAGCAGCCAGTTGCCTCTCTATCCAAGTGTACCAGACCTCTGCTCCTTTCCATAGTTATGACCAGAATCCAATAGGTTGGCGTGACTGTTCAAGCCACTCTCAAAGACCCCATCCATAACCATCTTCGGTTACATGAACATCTAGTTCACAGGGCCTTGATGGGTCCATTACGTTCAAGGCCTGTATGGCCTTGACTGCCCTCTTGGCAGCGGTAAAAGCAGCTGCACATGTCTCATCCCAGTCCCACCTGACGCCCTTTTGTACCAACCAGTATAAGGGCTTCAGAATTTGTGCCAAGTGCAGGATAAGCACTCTACAGTAGCCCAAAAGACGCAAAAACTCTTGTAAGACTGCCACAGTGGAAGGGGTGGGGAAAGCCTGGACCTTG
Source organism: Smutsia gigantea (assembly GCA_032199065.1). Lineage (NCBI taxonomy): Eukaryota > Metazoa > Chordata > Mammalia > Pholidota > Manidae > Smutsia > Smutsia gigantea. The sequence goes on from JAVSCE010012142.1 coordinate 34,979, forward strand.
TGTATAACTGCTTCAGGAACAACTTTAGTTTTACCTGACCAGACAACCCCCAAGAATTTAACAAACCGGGCCCCTGAACCTTGGTGCTGTTCACAGCCCATCCTTTTTCCTGTAGATGTTGCAACAGTCTAGGAACTGTCCCTGCTAAATCTGAAAGAGAATCAGATGTGAGCATAATATCATCAATGTAGTGATAGAACTGCACTGTTTGTGCCTTCTTCCATGTGGCCAAGTCCTGGGCTACAAGTCCATGACAGATGGTGGGACTGTGGAGATATCCCTGTGGAAGGACAGTGAATGTCTATGTGAAGGCAAACTGTTCCTGGCTTTCCTGTGCTATGTCAATAGAGAAGAAAGCATTAGCAAGGTCTACTACATGATGATACATTCCCAGTCCATGGCTAAGGGTATCCAGAATGTCTCCTATAAAAGACCTCACCAAAAAAGAAAACTATAGACCAATATCCCTGATAAACATGGATGCAAAAATAATCAACAAAATATTAGCAAACCGAATTCAAAAATACATCGGGAGGATCATACACCATGATCAAGTGGGATTCATCCCAGGGATGCAAGGATGGTACAACATTTGAAAATCCATCAACATCATCTACCACATCAATAAAAAGAAGAACAAAAACCACATGATCATCTCCATAGATGCTGAAAAAGCATTTGACAAAATTCAGCATCCATTCCTGATTAAAACTCTCAACAAAATGGGTATAGACGGCAAGTACCTCAACATCATAAAGGCTATATATGACAAACCCACAGCTAACATCATACTTAATGGCGAGACAGCTGAAAGCTTTTCATCTAAGATCGGGAACAAGACAGGGATGCCCACTCTCTCCACTGTTATTCAACATAGTACTGAAGGTCCTAGCCATGGCAATCAGACAAAACAAAGACATACAAGGCATCCAGATTGGTAAAGAAGAAGTCAAATTGTCACTATTTGCAGATGACATGATATTGTACATAAAAAACCCTAAAGACTCCACTCCAAAACTACTAGAACTAATATCTGAATTCAGCAAAGTTGCAGGATACAAAATTAACACACAGAAATCTGTTGCTTTCCTATACACTAACGATAAACTAACAGAAAGAGAAATCAGAAAAACAATTCCATGCACAATTGCATCAAAAAGAATAAAATACCTAGGAATAAACTTAACGAAGGAAGTGAAAGACCTGTACCCTGAGAACTACACGACATTCCTAAGAGACATTAAAGAGGACACTAACAAATGGAAATGCATCCCATGCTCTTGGCTAGGAAGAATAAATATTGTCAAAATGGCTATACTACCCAAAACAATCTACAGATTCAACGCAATCCCTACCAAACTACCAAGAGCTTTCTTCAATGAACTCGAACAAATAATTCTAAAATTCATATGGAACCACAAAAGACCCCGAATAGCCAAAGCAATCCTGAGAAGGAGGAATAAAACAGGGGAAATTACGCTCCCTGACTTCAAGCTCTACTACAAAGCCACAGTAATCAAGACAATTTGGTATTGGCACAAAAACAGACCCACAGACCAGTGGAACAGAATAGAAAATCCAAACATTAACCCAAACATATAAAGTCAATTAATATTTGATAAAGGAGCCTTGGATATACAATGGGGAGATGACAGCCTCTTCAGCAGCTGGTGTTGGAAAAACTGGACAACTACATGTAAGAGAATGAAACTGGACTACTGTCTAGCCCCATACACAAAGGTAAACTCAAGGTGGATCAAAGACTTGAATGTAAGTCATGAAACCATGAAACTCTTAGAAAAAAACATAGGCAAAAATCTCTTGGACATAAACATGAGCAACTTCTTCATGAACATATCTCCCCGGGCAAGGGAAACAAAAAGCAAAAATGAACAAGTGGGACTATATCAAGCTGAAAAGCTTCTGTACAGCAAAGGACACCATCAGTAGAACAAAAAGACATCCTACAGTATGGAGAATATATTCATAAAAAACGTATATTCATAAATGATAATAAGGGTTGACATCCAAAATATATAAAGAACTCATGCACCTTAACAAACAGAAAGCAAATAATCCAATTAAGAAATGGGCAGAGGACATGAATAGACACTTCTCTCAAGAAGAAATTCAGATGGCCAACAGGCACATGAAAAGATGCTCCACATCGCTAATCATCAGAGAAATGCAGATTAAAACCACAATGAGATATCACCTCACACCAGTCACAATGAGATATCACCTCACACCAGTGAGGATGGCCAACATCCAAAACACAAACAACAACAAATGTTGGCGAGGATGTGGAGAAAAGGGAACCCTCCTACACTGCTGGTGGAACTGCAAATTAGTTCAACCATTGTGGAAAGCAGTATGGAGGTTCCTCAAAAAACCCAAAATAGAAATACCATTTGACCCAGGAATTCCACTCCTAGGAATTTACCCTAAGAATGCAGCAGCCCACTTTGAAAAAGACAGATGCACCCCTATGTTTATCGCAGCACTATTCACAATAGCCAAGAAATGGAAGCAACCTAAGTGTCCATCAGTAGATGAATGGATAAAGAAGAGTGGTACATATACACAATGGAATATTATTCAGCCATAAGAAGAAAACAAATCCTACCATTTGCAACAACATGGATGGAGCTAGAGGGTATTATGCTCAGTGAAATAAGTCAAGCTGAAAAAGACAAATACCAAATGATTTCACTCATATGTGGAGTATAAGAACTAAGGAAAAAAAAAAACTGAAGGAACAAAATAGCAGGAGACTCACAGAACCCGAGAACGGACAAATAGTTACCAAAGGGAAAGGGACTGGGGAGTATGGATGGGAAGGGAGGGGTAAAGGGGAAGAAGGGACATTACGATTAGCAGATGTAATGTTCGGGGGGCACTGGGAGGGCTGTACAACCCAGAGAGGACAAGTAGTGACTCTATGGCATCTCACTAAGCTGATGGACAGTGACTGCAATGGGGTTGGGGGGGGGGAACCTGATGAAGAGGGTAGTGTAATCACCATAATATTACTCATTTAATTGTAGATTAATGATATCAAAATAAACTAAAAAATAAAAATAAAAATAATGATATAACATCAAAAAAAAAAGAATGTCTCCTATAGAGGGGACGGCAGTATGCAAAGGGGGTGTGACTTTATTCAATTCCCTGTAGTCTACAGTCATATGCCAGGAGCGTCTGGCTTTCTCACTGGCCACACTGGGAAATTAAAAGGACTACGAGTGGGCTTTATGATGCCCACCCTCTCCAACACCTGTAGAGTTTCTCCAATTTCCTTGTGCCCCCCAGGCAATTTATACTGCTTAATATTTGTCACCCGCTGAGGCACAGGCAGAGCTACAGGTGGGTGCTTAGCATGTCCCCTCAGAACTGCCTTTACCATATGTACCTTCAGTCTGAATTCACCTGCAGTGGTCTGTAACCACAGGCTCTGCAGGATATCTACCCCCAAAATATATTCAGGGATGGGAGAAATGTACACGGTATACTCCTTTGGGGGTAAACAGCCTATCCCCAATGAGATTTGGGCTTTCTTCACTCTAATTGCCTTACCCCCATAGCTATCACAGCAGGGGTCCCGGGAAAATGCTCAGGGTTGCCATAAATCAAAGAACACTCAGCTCCTGTGTCCACCAGAGCCAGGACGCGTACATTCACAGGGGACCAATGAGTTGCTAATTCTATATGTGGCCTCTGGTTGCCACCATGTCCCCCAAGATGGGGACTTTCACCACCCTCTCAGTCAAGCCACAATGCCCAATCATGCTCCTGTGGGGGTGAGGACTCAGGCAAATCCTGAGTACTGTCTCCCATGAAGTTTTGCAGGGACACAGGCTGGGCATGAGGCCTTGACTCTGGTTTCCGGGTCCTGGACCTCAGCAGCTGGAACTGCTGCTTTGGCTTTAATTGGTGCCACAGTACCAACAATATTCTATTGGGCTGCTCATCGAGTTTTTCCTTCACTACCCCGGCCTTTATCAAATCAACTCACATCTGGGTCCTCGAGACCTTCATGGGGCCTTTTGCACTTCTCCTTTCAGTTGTGGCCCATACTTCCCTCCGTGCCTTTATTGTTTCAACCTCCCCCAGATCTGCTAAAGTAAGCCTAGCCTCACTTATGGGTTGCCCTAGGTAAGGGGGTCAAGAGTATTCACTAGGAACCCAAAGAGAGATGTGGGAGCTGTATGCAATACCAATTTTCTCATTCCTATAGTGAACACCTCTTCATCAGGGCCCTGGGGGTCCATACTATAAATGATATTTTTCATACCCAATTCCCGCAGTACCTGTTGGAGCTCTGCATACGTTTTACAACTACTGGGAAAATATGGTGAATCACCCTGATTATGCCAAACTACCCTGATGGCAGCTGTCAGCCATTCCAGGAGTGTCTGATTCCCTGAGGCATGATGGGCATTTTGCAACTGCTGCCGGAGGGAAGGGTGAGTCATCAGGGAAGCCTGTCTACTCATCTCAGTACCCGACACAACAATGTTTTCCACGCCCATGTCACAGAGACGTAAAAGCCATGTAGGCAGAGATTCCGATGGCCTCTGCCTGTGCCAGTCGCTCATGTCCACCAGCTCATCCTGGGTATAGGGGCGGAGCATGGAGTGCTCCACGACCTGGGGGGGGGGGCTGCTCCCTCCCCCTGAGGAGTCTGCGGTTGTTTCGTTTTTATTTCCTTAATTACTGCTGGGTGGGCCTTTAAAACAGGAGAAGATGGTACCTCAGGCGGTGGCCTGGGGAGCAGATCTGCCAGTGGCCCCACCATCTCCTCTTCTCCCTCGGGGCCCCTCCACCAATGGCTCCTCCTCCACCATTTCCGGGGCTGAAGGCACTACTCTTTCCTCCCCCTCCCCCACGGCCTCCTGCAACGCGGCTTTTCCTGCTGCCTCCCCCCTTGCCGCTAAGGAGTCTTCTAGGGGTGTGTCCTGTCCTTTCAGTAACTGCCTGTCTTCTTTAATAGCGTCCTATAGGCTATCGCCCAGCAGCTCCAAGCGATGCTTAAGTGTGTCTCTCTCCCGCCTAGGTCCCTCTCTCTCCTCGCTAACCCTCTTGATAATTCTCTCTTTCTCCCATATAACATTTTCCACTATCTGGATGAAAAGAGACCCTACAATGCCAGCTGCTACATAACCCCTAAGGTCTCCAGGCTGTCTTCCAACTCACAGAGGGCTAATTCTGCAGCTTCCAGTGTTTCCACCCTTCCCCAGTTTTGGGGAAGGCCACACCCCTCTAAGAGATACTTTACCCTAGACCAATTCCCCACTAGGGGTTCCCAACTTGGAGGCCCCACAGCTGGGGGGATAATAACAGGTGAAGTGGCACCCTCTGCCGCTGCATCTGCTGGGGCCCCCTACCATCTACAGGAGCAGCCCTCCTAAAGGTCGCAACCATTATGACAGATTTCAGGTTCAGAGGCACCCTGCCGACTGCCACCAGATGTAAGTCCGGGGAAAGGAAATGCCGGGGCAAAAGACCTCTAAAAACTCAAATCAGTTAAAGGGAGAAATAAAGTTTAAAACCCGTTTATTGCATACAAACTGCAGTCCAGCGCCATCTCTCTCCCCTGCTCCTGAAGGAAACAAGCAAGCAAGCAAGCCAGCAAGCCAGCCCCTCCCCTTAAACTCTCAGGTCCAGATACACCCTCGGTTGCCCAGGTAATTACCCATTGATTGGAGATGAACTTCTCTCCACCCCTGAGGATATGCAAATGAACCAAAGCCAGGCGAGAGACTCTGGAAATGTTACAATTTTACCCACAGAACTGCAAAGCCCAGTATACATAGAAAGCCACACCTAGGTATATCATATTCAAATTTCTGAAAGCCAAATAAAAGAGAAAATCTAAAGGAAAGAAAGACACATTATGTTCAAAGGAACAATAATAAGACAGACGTTAGTTGACTTCTCAGCAGAAATAATGGAAGCCAGAAGACAAAGTGCTGGCTTTAGTGCTGAAAGACAAGAACTGCCAAGCTTGAATTCTACACATGGTAAAAATAATCTTTAGAGAGGAAGGCAAAAACAGCAGATCTATTCTAAAAGAAATAATAAAGGCCATTCTCTTGAACAAAACAGCAGTAGACTCATAGACACTGAGAAGTGCCTGGTGGTTACCATGGGGGAGGGGTTGGGGTGGGTGTGTGGGGAGGGTGAGTGGGATAAAGGGGTACAAAAATTTTTGGTCATAATATAAGCTGGTCATAGGGATGGTAGCACAGCATGGAGAATATTGTCAATGATTCTGTAACATCTTCCTATGTTGACAGATAGTAACTGCATTAATTGGGATGAGGATTTAATAATATGGGTAACTGTTGAATAACTGTGTTGTATACTTGAAACCAATGTAAGATTGTATATCAATGATACTTCAATAAAAATTAATAAATAAAAATAAATGCCATTCTTTGGTAGCAGCCAAATGATCCCAAATAGAAACAGGAATGCAGGAAGGAATGAATAACAACAGAAAGGGTAAGTCTAAATGAATATCAACTTATAAAAGAATATAAATAATATCTTGTTGAGTTCAAAATAATATGTAGAATTTCTTAAAATACATGATGACAATAACAGAAGTTGAAAGAAGAGGAAATGAAGGTAAAGTATTCTAACACAGGGAATTTTGAGGAATTCTAGTATGCCCTTTATACTACACACAGATACTATCTTGGAAAGGCTATGCAAACAGTGTCGGCCATGAATTAAATAATCGTAAACTGATCATTGTTTCACTGGATGGGGATGGTGGATTGGCACAGAGCTCAGTAGGTGGTGCAAGAGCTATAGCCAGTAGTTGGAGGGAAAGAAGGTGCCTTGCTGGTGGGGAAGAGATGAGCTTACTCCACAGATATGTGTTCTTCTCATGGGAATAGAAAAGCTATCACAAATACATGGCACACTTGTAGGGTACTATTGAGATGGGGACCATGGGTTTAGACAGAGCAGGGTGAGGGCCCCTGGAAAAAGCAAGGCAGGATAATTACAGTCAGAGCAGTGTAACAACATACAAAGAAACCCCCTATCACAACTCTGTGTTAAACATTAAGCTCTAGAGTCATTCTTCAGTGAGATCAATTAATATTCCCCAGATAAAGGAAAGTAGCCCATGTTTTTTTGTTATGCTAATCATTTGTAATCACGCGTAAGATTCACTTTAGCATGCTAAAAGGCCCAGGCCTATGTGCTGTTTTTCCTCCATCAGACCTGATCAGGGGATTTGCAACCTGGGCAATTAATAATGGCAAGCAATCCAAGCCATAAACAACACAGTAAAATGTAGGAAGGATTCCATCTTAAAGATAAAATTACATTTTAAAAACCCAGGAAGTTAAGAAGCAAGATTCTTAACTTACTCTTTAGCAAACAGACAATAGCTCAGCCCACCTTGGGCTAAGTTGATTTTAAATATTTAGGGACCACTTAACAAGTCCATACTCCTAAGCCCTTTATCACCCTCCCGAAAATCCTCAACTGCCTATAAAACCCCTAGACAACGCACAACTACGGGCTCTCTTGTCCCCTCCTGGCGTGAGCCAGGAGCTCTGTCCTCTCACTTTATCTCTCAATAAAAGCCTCTCCCTGGCTTTCCTACCTTGAGTGTTTGCCAAGTTCATTCTTTGACTCCACAAACAAGAACCCCGGCATCACTGTGGTGTCCCCTAGATGGACCATGGAAACAGATAGCATAGCCTAAGAAATAAAGCCCCAGAGTGCTGAGGGCAGTGTTTTGGGGGATGGAACAAATACTAGAACTAAATAAGCAGTTGTTATTTGTCTAAACCAAAATGAATAGGGATATCCAAGAAAAAACTGACACGTAGACTGCATACAATCAGTGATATATATTGCCCACCAAGGAGCACATTCAGGAATGATTCAGAGGATCCCTGGCAACACGCTGGTGGAATCCCCGTTCTCATACTAACAGGAGAGAAAACATAGCTTCACTGCTCTTTCTTTCCATGCAATGGGGGAAAGTCCAAATGCCTTGTTTGGGAAGGAGCTGGATGTGAGATAAGGGCCTCATCCTGGAGGCAGCGAACTATAAAGGCAAATTCTAGGTTGCAGATTGCCTGATGGCCCTGGCAGCTCAACACAACACTAGGAGTCAGAAAAAGCACTCTGCCACATCCCTTCCCGAGACAAGGAGCCTAGGGCCCATCACTTGCTTTAATGAAGAGAGAAGGGAAATGGGGGAAACAAGGAGAAAATAAAACAATTTCTTACCTCAAAAACTTTATCCTTCCACATAACATGAAGAGGGGGGAGGTAAAATGGGACTGACCACCTTCAACACAAAAGACAACTGCAGGATGAAACGAGGGGAACAGGGTAATAAGAAGTCAAGTGGGAGATAAGGGGAAGCCTTCTGGGGCTCATGTGCTCTGGCCATGGTGTTGGCTAAAAGGCAGCTTAATGAAGGCAGCAAAGTATTTCATCATCCTCTGGGACATGAGGGTATTCAAGGCTCTGAGTAAGAGCAGAATCTTCACAGTCATGTACTGAGCTCCCTGGCAGGACTGTTGGCATGGTGTACAGCATCAGGATTACACAGGTGAACACATGTAATTACGAAGTGCTATACTTCTTATCAAGAAACAGGGTGCTGTGATCATACTTGGGGGCCTACTTTAGCCAGTGTGGTCAGAGAAGGCCTCTCTGAAGAGGTGACCATTTTAGCTAAACTCTGAAAGTTGAGAAGTCACCCATTCAGATACCTGCCCAAAGGGTTTAGGCAGGAGGTGGAGAAAATGCAAAAGCTCTGAGGAGAAAATGAGCTTGGCATATTCAAGGAAGAGCAATAAGGCCAGAGTGGCTGAAGCAGAGGGAGAGGGAGAGTGGTAGGAGGATAATGATGGAAAGACAGGCAGGAGCTAGGTCGTGCAGGGCCTTATAGGCCTTGGTAAAGAATTTGTATTTTACTCTGCATGGGAAGTTTCCCCCCAACGGTTTTGTAAGGGAAGTAACATAATTTGATTTATTGTTTTAGATCACTCTGGCTGCTATGTGGAGAATAGGCTCTAGTGAGGCAAGAGTAAAAGAGTGATACCATTTTAGAAGGTCTATGACATCTTCAGTAAGAGGTGATAGCATGGTGGCTTGGTCTGGGGTGCAGGCTGTGGAAA
>JAVSCE010012143.1:0-18560 GCA_032199065.1 Smutsia gigantea
CCATGCTGCCTCCAAGCCCTTGCGCTGTCCGGCTCCCTGGGCCCGTACACTGCCATTCGCCCACTGCAGGCTTTGTTTAGTCTGGCTTTTGGGGCTGTTTTTTCTCCAAATTCTTCCAAAATTCTGGGAGCTAAAGACACCATTCATGCTGCCGAGGGGAGAGCCGGTGACACTTCTGGGTGGGGAATCCCACCTCCCCATGGGTGACAGCAGGTTGGAGGGTGCGGCGGCTAGAGTGCGACCCCCAGTCCTCCCGGGCCCTGGAGACGCCGGCCGCGTGGGGGGCAGTGTTCCCATGGGTCTGGGGATAGCAGGAGGGCCTAGGAAGGTGGTGCTGCCTTCAAATCTGCCCAAACCTTTGGCTCAGATCTGGGTTCAGGGCCTCTGCCTTGGATCCTGTGTGGTCTGGGCTGGCACCTGTCAGCAGGGACTGTCCTCAGTTTGGCTGGTTTTTAGGTTATTGTCTGGTGCCGATTGCAGTGCCAGCCGCCCCCAACCCAGGGGCTGTGTTTCCCTCCTGGAAAGCATGTGTTCCATCCGTCCCTGCTGCTTAGGCCCCCAAGCAGACAGGTGGCCAGTTACTGGCATAGCCTCTGCCAAACAGGGTAAAGCCACCTGGTCACCAAGCAGATACCATTTGTGCACCACTTTATGCAGACCGCTGGGCTGCAGGAGGAAGTCATAGGATGCATTCAGGCCTTGCCTCTGCTGAGGTGCTGGTAACAGAGACAGAGGCGAGGGGTCCACAGAAGGTGGCTGGTCAGGTGCCCACGTTCTCAGGGAAAGGGCCAGGGGTGGTTTCCCTGGTCTGCCAGCAGCTCTGCTCCAGTAGGGGGAGGAGGCTGGCAAGGGGGCGGCCTGAGGGGAAGGGCCAGGATATTAAAAATATGGTCTGGGAAGGAGGGTCAGATTTGTTTCTTTCAAGAATCTTTCCATATATGGCTTGTGTACAGTTTGCAAGCAGAAGAGAAGGGAGGGGCAAGGCGTGGGGGACAGATTTGGGACTGGGGAGACACAGCCCTGGAGCTCAGCCCCACCATCCACACGTGCCCCCGAGCCCCTGTCCGACAGCACAGCAGACCCTCACAAACCGCTGCATGTGTGGCTCCGGTGTCCCGGTCTGTGCAAGATGGCTCCTTTCCGGCCAGCTCGAGAGAGGCAGCTGGAAGCTCGCGGTGAGGGCTCCGTGGGGTGAGATGCATTTCCACAAGACAGTCTCTGGTTCTTAAAAAAACTGTCCTTCTGTCAACTGAGGCCTGGGGACCTGGCCTGGAACCCGGGACCCTGGTTCTGGGGCTTGTACATAAATGAGCACAGGAACCTCGTAGACCCGCCAGCTCTGGAGCTATGAGAAGCCGCAGAGGAGGGCCACTTTCATGCAGCTCAGGTCATGCTTGGGCAAAAGGCTGTTCTCTTTCCACCTCCGTGTGCTGCAAGCCTTTCCTGTAGCTGCAAGGTGTTGCTCCAGGAGAGCTCTGCCCACCGAGAGAGGCACGTGCACCACAGGCTGGCTTCTCTGTCCAGTCCAGCCAGGACTCCCAGCGTGCGTGTTGGGGGGATCCACACGCGGCCTCCCAGAATGTCCTGCTTCCCCACCGACCTGCCACCAAAGCCCTGACTCTGCCTTTGGGGAAAATGCGCTGCTGTGGCCGTTCCTGTTCCCGACTCCTTCACCCTCCCCTGGCTTTGTAGATGGGTGTTCTCTTCCTGCCATGCCCTGCTCGCTGATGATACCTGGGGATCCTGGGTTATTGCGGGAGGTTTTACCCCCACGTCACATTCTGCGAAGGCCTGTGGTTGACCATTAGTATTTCCTCCCATGTCCCTGCTTGTTATGACTCATCTGTTTTATTTTGTCCCCGCCGCCTGACACGTGTGTGAAATACGTTCATCTATGTGTCAAGCAAGAGATGGAGGCTGCCGGGAGAGGCTCTCCCCTTGACAGGGGACCACAGGTCTTCCTCCAGCACTGCAGACAGGACCACGCCGGCCATCTCTTTGCCATCTGCACTTGTCACCCGCAATTACAACTGCCTGTGTCCTGTCCCCAGTCCCCTCCCACTGAGTGAGTTTCTCAGGGAAAAGACTACAGCCACTGACCCCAGAGCCTGACCTCTAATGGGGTTCAAGGAATAAACACTTTTGTGGTTGGGGACACGTGCTGTAGAGACAAAGGGGAGTGTGGCTTTGGCCACTTTAAGTGACCCCGTGGTCACCCAGCCCTCCGTTGTCCTGTGTTTTCAAAGGAACACACCAGGGTGGCCTGTGCTTAGCTGATGTAGTTGGCAGGACGCCCCGTCCACACACACAGCAAAACGATGGCTTCTCTCAACATCAGCTACAGATGCTGAGGCCGGCTGGGCGGGCATATTTGTCCATGAGCAAAGACACTGGAAGCCCGTCTTGAGAGGGGTTCTACTCTCTGAGGGGCTGTTACTTGCCCCAGGCAGAGCCACTGTCCCAAACTGGCCCCAGTGCCCAGGCATTCCCAAACTGCACTCCGTGTCTGCCAGGCCACCTTCTAGCCCGCCTGAGCGTCCTGGATGCTGTTCCAGCTGTCACCGATGCAGTGCGCTTTGCCCGGTGAGGCCGAGGCCTCCAAGAATTCCAGCCCGCGGGATTCTGCAGGGTTGCCTCCAGGCACCCCCCTGGGAGCACATCTGGCAGGTGCTGGCACACGGGTTTAGCGCAGGTCACACCCACTGATATGCATGTTAGTGGTGGTTACGATCTGTAAAGTCACTGAATTAGGGAACACTGCTCCCAGGGCACATACAGGCTCAGGTTCCCGCCAGCCTCTAGTCACAACAGTTTCGTCAGCTGATCAGTAATCCACCTCATTTCACATGTGTTTCTGCTGAGACATCTTATTTAGTATATATTGTTGATTTGTTAACACAGAACTTGTGGCTACAGTGCCATAACTCAGGCCTGAATGAAGGTTCTCTAACACGTGTTTTCTCCAGGAGGCACATCCCAGCCTTCTGGTGCTTAGGACACCGGACAGCACTTCAGCCCTATGTTGGGGCCATTTTAACCAGCAAGATCACCAACTAAATCCTCAAAAATGCAAAAAACCTGGCACTCAATAACGAAAGGGACACTGGGTTACAGAAGGAAGGCAGAGCCGAGGAGGCATCGTGCCAACCTGCTCAGCCCTGTCAGGAACACGTGTGGCTGACGCGTCAGATGCACTCCGGTGGCTGACCAAGGGCTTACGTGTACATTTTAGCAAGTGGGTGAATCCGCAAATGTGGAATCTGTGAATAACAAGAATCAATTGTTATGTTATGGCATAATATAATACAGATCAGCTTTATTGAGACAGAATTCACATACCCTAAACTTAACCTTTTGAAGTGTGCAATGCGGTGGTGTTTAGCACATTCCCAGAGTGGGGGGACCATCATCCCCATCCAGTCTTAAAACATGTCATCACCCCAGATAAAGACCCTGGAGCCCTTAGCACTCAGCCCCCAGCCTCTAAAACCACTCTCTGCTTCCTGTCTCTGTGGACTTGTCTGTTCTGGACCCTCCCTATAAATAGAACCATATAATCTATGGCCTTTCGTGTCTGGTTTCCTTTTTTTGTACCTAGGTATTTGGGCTCTTCCCACTTTTTGGCTATTGTGAGAAGTGCTGCTGTGAATGTTCATGTCTGGTATGTGTGTGAGCGTGTGTGTGTGTGTGTGAGCATGTGTGAGTGTGTGTGTGAGTGTGTGAGTGTGTGTGTGTGAGTGTGTGTGTGTGTGCCCCTGCTTATGTTTCCAGCTCTCTCAGGTGTATACCTAGGTGTGGAATCGTTGGAACGTGTGGTGACCCGACGCTTCCATTCTGGAGGCCCTACCCACTATTTTCTGAGCAGCTGCACCGCATCATCTTCCCACTTCAGTGCACGGGGCCAGCTTGCCTACATCCTTACTGACACTCAGCCTTGCCCATCTTTCTGACCATGGCATCCCAGTGGGGTGACATAAGCCCCATGTTGGGAGGAAGCGCTAGGGAACACGGGAGACCAGCTGGGAGGCCTGGGGACAGTGAGGCAGGAGCCCAGCCAAGAACTTGCGGGGTAGGGTTGGGGTGGGGGCGGGTCACATCTGTATGAGCAATGCTGCCTCAGAAATACCAGGGACAGAAGGAGGCAGTTTTCTGTGGAACTTTCTCTTGACAGGTCTCAGTCTGTTGAAACCAAATTTATAGCCCGAGACAAATGCCCACAGTGAAATGAAGACCTTGTAATTCACCCTGGCCCTGCAGAGCCATGGGCCTGCAGCTGTCCAGGCAAGGCTGTGAGATGGAGCCCAATATCCGCAACACCTTTGGATGGGTATGGGCGTCTTCTGTGCGCACTTACAAAAGCTTGAATGGGTCAGGAGCTGGTCTGACGACGCTCAGCAGACACTGAGCCCTCCATTCCCCAGGGTCCAGCAGGCTCCAAACTCCCTACAGAGGGCAGGGAGCACTCTCGGGGTCACCTCTGAGGCCTCCTTCTCTGCTGCATCATTGCAGCCCAGCTGTCAGAGGAAACTGGGGCCCCGCATTCCTCCAGAGGCCTGCCAGAGCAGGGTGGACCCACTGTGCACTCTGACCTGCAGAATGGAGCGTGTTGTGAAAGGGGTGTCTGGGTGGTAAAGGTCAGCCTGGACCTAGTGCCGATGGGGAGGCACCTGCAGTCCAGCAGTGGTTAAGCATTTTGGTTGTTTTGTGCAAGAACATTCCTTGGACATTCACAAAGGACCCTCTGTGGAAGGAGTTTCCACAGACACCTGGAAATTAGAAAATTCCAGGGGCTGCAGGGGCTGCTGGGAGCTACGTGCAAAGCGAACCACACAAGTGGGCCCAGGCAGTGAGGGTTGGCGTGCCTTCTGATCCAGGAGACCACTTGACGCAGGGGGAGGATAGCCAGTCCTGCCCTCGCTCTGTGCACCAGGGCCCGGTGGGGGCAGCCATCGGGCACCACAACTAGGCATGAGTGGACTTTACTTTTTCCTTCCTGTTTGCTCACTTACTCAGAGCCCTCGTATGTGTTAATGCATTTGGCCGAAGTCCGTCCGTCACGATCCTTGGGTGTGGCCAGTGGTCACCGCAGCCAAGCACCATGACATGTCCAGCTCCGGAGCCACAGTCAGGAAGAAAGCACAGCGAGAACATGGCCAGCGCGCAAAGCAGGCAGGGTGGCCAGGCCTGGCCCCGTGGCTCCTGGGCTCCCTTGACCCACAACCACACACACGCCTCATGTATGCCGAACGCAGGTGGCGACCTCTCCCGCTGGGATCCCGGATGAGAGGAGAAAACCCTCCCACGTACACAAACACACTTGCCTTCTGTGTTTTGGTTTTCCTATTTGTTTATTCATTTATAAGCTCAACACTTTGCTGCTCACCTCCCTGTGCCAGGCCTGGGTTAAGCTCAGAGGTCGCTTCTCCCCATCCTCTTCAAGGGCACGTGCGGGCGCAGAGCACGGCACTGAGGACCCAACGTGCCTCAGCCCCAGGTAGCGGCATCCTCGGCGCCAGTACCAGTGGGTTCGGGAAGGCCGGACCTTCCTTGTACCTGGACACAGCCATGTGGGGACACGTGAGCGGCCTAGGTGGAGCTCGTCTCTGTGAAAACCCACTGGGCAGCCCTTTCCTGCACGTAGAGGTGTTATTTGGAGTTGTGAGTTCCGCAGAGAAACATGGAAGCTGAAGCATGTTTGCACTGTGCGGTAACTGCATTTTTTAAATGGTGCTGTTAGGCTATAACTCACATACCGGACAGTTCACCCAATTAAAGCACGCACTCGGGAGCACCATCCTGGGTCGGCATCGCTCTGCCTGCAGGGGTCCTTGCTCCACGTTCTGCTGCATGACCTTCTACATGGGTGGGGTCGGTGGGGTCACCAGCCGAAGCCTCCCGTGGTCGGCGGGCGGGGGCGTTGTGCGCACGGTGTGGCTGCCCTCACAGTCCAGCTCACCTTCCCGACCATGCTCACTCGAGTCCTGGGGGCCACGTTCAGGGCCCTGTGCACCTTCGTCCCTCCGGCCCAGCGCTGCTCCAGTTTGGGGTGGGGGCTTTGCTGAATCTTCTTGCTACTCCGAAAAAGGAGCAGACGGGGGCCTGGACCTGCCCATGAGGGGCCGGCTGCAGACCGAGGCTCCAGACATACTGTGAGCTTATCTTCTGACTTTGCCACTTCCTGGCTGCATGGCCCTAGCAGGTGACCTAACAGCTCTGTGCCTCAGCTCCCCCTCAAACACAGTAGGAACATGCCTCCGTGATGCAGTGCAGGGATGACCCATGGCTACGGTGAGGGGCACAACGGGCCGCCTCCCTCCTCTCCCTCCCCTCCCTCCATGCTCCAGGACGGAACAGTCCCAGGTGAACTGGACATTCTCAATGGCTTGGATTTTCCATGGCTCCTCCAGGAAATACCAAGCGACCTGCCCCACCCCCGACTTCTAAATCCTGTCTGTGCCATCTCCAGCCTCTGCAAGTATGGGGAGGATCTCCAGCCCAGGCAAGGATGGAGAGAAACAAGACGTAGGCCTGCTCTTCTCTCTCCCTCTCCCTTCCAGCTCTTGGTTCCCTCTCTGGAAGGCCCTCTGCTTCCCCTCCCTGCAGGCAGGACCCCTGGGCATGCCTCCTCTGTCCACAGTGGGTCTGCTTCCTCAGAGCAGTGAGGTGGAGGGACTCACCCAGTCCTGAGCACCAGAGAGTATCACCTGGTGCCCTGATACGGAATTCTGCTCAGGCATGAGGCCCGGGCCCAGCCCCGCCCCTCTGGCCTCAGTGTCCCAGATGTGAGAGTTCTTCCGTGCCTTCCCAGAGCCCTCATCCCAGCTGCATGGCCTTGGCCAGCTCTCCTGACCTCTCTGAGCTTCATTTCTTGTCTATAAACATCATAGAGAAGCAGCAAGGGCCAAGACTGAGAGACAGAGCAGGACGGAGCATAAATATGAGCCGAATGGTAATGAGCGTCGCTGCTGCTTGCCTCCCTTCTCCGTCCAGGCCAGTGTGCCTTGGGCCGGGGTCAGTGGCTGAGTGCTTGCTGTGACTCAGGAGACCACTGCAGTTTACTTTATTTTAATCATTTTCCACGTGGCAGGCATGTTTTGAAATACAAAGCCAGGGTACCGTCCTGTATGCATATCTGGGTTGGTTTGAGATGCCACAGAGGAGGCCTTCAGGCACCGGGGCCTCAGGCCGGGGCTCCGGCTTGGCCATGCCCCCGCCTGGCTGAGAGTCTTGAGCAGGGCACACCTGCTGGGTGCCTCAGTTTCCTCATCTGTAAAATGGGGTCATAAGGGGCATAATGCTCCTGGGGAGAGGGTAGCAGAGGTAGCACACCAAGCCCACACTGCTGTGAACCCGCAGGAGGAAGGCCACCCGGAGAGGGAGTGTCTTCCGTCCCTCAGCCTTTGGAGCTCAGTGTTCCTACCCATCTCTCCAAGAAGCCCCCGGGCCCTGGCCGCGCGTCCACACACCCTCTCTGCTGTGTAAGGCGCCATCAGCCCGGGAAGCCGCCCAGCACCACCTGTCTGTGGCATCAGAGACGCAGGGGCCTCCTAGCTGCCCAAGTCCCAGCCAGGCCCGGCCAGGGCTGCGGCCAAGCTCCCCAGGGACAGCTGTGTCTCTTGGACCCCAGTGCCAGTGGCGGCCCCAGTCCCACAAGCCGTCCCCCCAGCGGAGACCCAGTTATGACCCCCTGCCCCAGGCCCTCTTCAGCCTCCTCTGCCCCTCCCACTTACCTGTGAGTCATTTCATCCTGGGACGGCCCCAGGGGCAGGGGCGGGTGTCCTGTGCCCGTGCATGCACTGGAGAGCGTGGATTCTCATTGGAGGCAGGATGCAGGCAGCCCTGGCGGAGCCTGGCCCGGGACCTCTGCAGGGCAGGCCCCTCGTGCGCAGGTGAGGCAGAGAAGGCATGAGCCCGCCGGCCGGGCTCTGGGTGCTGTGCCCACGGGCCGTCCCTGCTGCCGGCAAAAACCAGGCCCTCCCGCGACACTGCTGGGTGTTACCGCTGCCCCCAAGCGCACCTTCCTTGTTCCCAGAGCAGCTTTGGGCCCCCTGGTGCCACGGCCATTTTTGCCCCTTCTACATTTGGAAACACACAGGAGGAGCCGAGTCCAGAGAGGAGAGTCTCCATTTCTTCCCTAAGCTGCCCAGAAACCTGCCCCTCCATGGTGCCTGCCTCACTCTGCCCTGAGCCCACTGCCCCGAGGCACGATCCTGGTTCTGGGGAGCCTTCCGAGCCCCAGCGCCCGGCCCCGGAGAAGTCTCAAGTTCAGTAGAAGAAAGAGAAGGAATGACCGAGGGTCTCTACGGGCCAAGGACCCGGCCAAACATGGAACAGATTTGTCTCTGTTCAACCCTCACCTGAGCGTCTAACAGATGGGTAACCTGGGGCACAGGTTCCAGAAACTTGCCCGGGTGGTCCAGCCAGGAAGGGCGAGAGCAGGACCCTGGGTCTGTGTGACCCCACAGGCAGCCCTGGCTGGCCTCTCATCCCAGGAGAACCGCCACGGCTCCCCCAGCCTTGAAGCTTGGATTCCAATCTTTCTAACAGTCTGCTGTGTCTCAGAGAGTCCTGCCTGGCACACGAAGCCAGGGGCCGACACGCTCGCTAACTCCTGCCCTGGGTGTGGAGGGCTGCACAGTGGCCCCCAGATTCACCTGTCGGCTCCTGGCCAGCAGTGTCTAGGCCCCAGAGGCTGACAGCAGGCTCGGACACTGGCTTGCCCAACTCGAGAGAGATGTGCTGGTTCTGGTCCTGATGTCTGCCCCCTCGTATGACTCCCCGGACCGTCGGGCCCCTGCATGACCAGGATTGAATGGGATCATGCATGAGGGGCTATGCTCCGCCTGGCCCGGCTCAGGCTCTCGGCACCGTTGCCCGCCAGGCTGTCGGTGTGCTCCCACAGGTGGAGCCGTGCCGGGAGCTGTGGTCAGCGCAGGGACCCTGAGAGGAAGCCGTCCCCGACGCGGCTGTGGGGGGCAGGCGGGTCCTGCTGAGGCAGGTGACAGGCTGTAGGATGGGCAGTGGGGTGCGGGACCAGAGGACCCCACGGGGCAAGGGGCTGCTGCCCCACCCCTCCCAGGCTGGCCGCCCACTTCTGCCAACTGCACCAATAGCCCCATCAGACGTCAGCATCTCTCCCTCGGTGGGAGACGTCCTCGACCCATCGGGAGCCCAGGGCCAGAAGGTCTGGGCCACTAAATGGACAAGCTCAGTTGGGGGCTTTCAGAAACAGACCCTCCATCCTCGTCCGCAGAGCCCTCGGGCAGTCAAGCCGCTTCACTCCGAAGGCTGGAATTTTAAACTTACACAAATATTCCAGCGCTTTTCAAGCACGTTCCAGATAGACATTTATGTTGGCTGGGGCAGTATTTTCCTTTATTGCTGTTATGAGATTCAACATTTTTCCAGAAATAACTTCTGAAAAGTGCGCCTGGATTTTGAACACGTGTGATCCTGACATACGGGGAGAAAGGCTTTTCAAAACATGCACATACATGTGTACCCAATGGCTCGCTGATTGCACCTTGGCGTGCATCTCAGCCCTGCGTGCATTTGTCCACTGAAAGGCTTTCGGAGCGTCTGAGGTTTCCTGTTTAGGGGCCACTTTCTCGTGTGGCAATGCGGGTGCTGGCTGCTGGCAGTGTTCCACACTGTGTCTCCTGAGCAAGCCGTGGACCTTTGACCCTCTGCCCCGCTGCAGTTTGATGGTTTGACGGTGAGGAGGATGTGGTTTCCACTGCCTCATCCTGGGCCTTCTGCCCACAAAGGGTCAGACATTGAAGAGGAAACAATAGTCAAAAAGGAATTTAACTGCAAGCTGTCACACTCACCAAGACCCGCTCTGCCCTCTGCAAACCCTGGAGCTGGGCCCGCATTGGCCTAATGGTTAGTCATCACCGAAGCTGTGAGTCAGAAAAGGAGAGCACAGCATCTAAATGGTGCAAGCTGGGTTTCCCGGAAAGCGGGTGTGGGTGAAGAGCCCCGCCGCCTGCGAAATCTTACAGGGCTCCTGCAGGTCCGAGACGGGAGGAGGTCGGGGGACTGCGGTGTGGTGTAGGGCTCAGCTGGGCCCACCCGCACCTGGCGTCAGGTGAGACGAAGGAGGTGGCAAGAAACCGTGACCTGAATGGAAACTTTTCCCCCAAATTAGAAATAGCCCATCTGAGCTGCCGTGCCACTGTCCAGGGTCTGCGGGCGGAGCTCCTCCCCAGGCCTCAGCGGCTGCATGGACCCTGCTCTACAGGCCCATTGGGGGCTTCTGGCGCGCCAGTGTGCTAACCCCAGGCACATCTCGAGCTCCCCCTGCACCGAGTCTGGGATTTGTGGATGTGTGAAGGTATTCGCTGCCAGTTACAACTGGAACGCAGCCTGGAGGCCCCGCTTCTCCGGAGGAGAGTCCGTGATGCAGGGTCTGGACATGGCCCAGCATTCAGAAACAGGAAGAATTAATAGGAGTGAATGTGAGCGCTGTTAGCACTCCCAGCTGCGATTTATTGCCTGTGCCTGTGGTGGGGGAAGCATCAGTTTGTTGCAGAGTTTCATCCTTTTGAATACAAAATGCAATTAATGTGTCACTGAGTGGGGAACCCCAGGCAATAAGGTCCCCCTGTTTCCAGAGGTGTGTGACTGCCTCCCATGAACACGCCTTCCTTCCTCACAGGTCTGGGGGTCATGAAACAGACTCAGCCACTGTCACTTAAATCTAAGGAGAAAGCTGGGTGCCTGTGGCCCAGGAAGTTGTGGGCTCGGTGGCTCTCAGGAGAGTGACGAGACCACCTCGTGTGGTGGTGGGGGCACAGGGGACAGTGTGTCGGGCCATGGGGGTGTGAGCTAGGCCACTCAGCGGCAGCCTTCCTGGCTCTTCCCAACTCTGTCATGGCCAAGACTTTTTAAATTGGCCCTGGAGAGGGGACAGGGGAGGGGAGGCAGTGTCCCTCTGCGGAGGCTGGAGGAGTGTCTGTGTGTTGAATACCGTCTCGGATACCCTGGGAGCCTGCGGGTCAGGGGACAAGGACTGAGGGCAGAGCGTGTGGCCTCGGCAGCCTGGTGAAGTGCCCCTGGCCACCCCTGCCCGGCTTCTGGCTCCCACACCAGAGCGGCTTCATCTGCCAGCTCTCTCTCTGCTATTGGAGGAAGGTTGGGGTTTGTGTTGTTGTTTTTTCCTAACCGCTTTCGCCCCCGGAGCCAGTTTGTCCTCAGAAAAGTCCCCCCTTCCTCCTCTCCTGAGCTCTTTGATCTTCTGGTTCGGTTCAGTTGCTTCGTTTTTTGCAATTACCAGCCTGGAGGGAGGGTGCCCTGACCTGCAGCGGCAGCCTGGCGGACAGATGGGACAGGAAGCGAGGAGTTCGTTTCAGCCTTCGCCCCTATTCATCTTGGATAGATCACAACGGTAGCAGCTCCGAATGTCTTCATAGCCTGCTTATGATAAAGCGATGGTAACATCACACAAGAAGAGAAATGTGCAGATTAGCGATATCCGGGGAAAGACGGATGGACTGAGTGCCTGGGAATGCTCTGCACAAGCCCCTCCCCTGCTCCCGGAAAGCCCCTCGGGGGAGGGATGGGCCTGCCCTGGGGCTCTCGGTCCCTGTCCCGTCCCTGTCCTCGCCCCCATCCTCTCCCTCCCTGCCTCCCTCCCTCCCACTCCCTCCCTGCATTCTGTGCCTTTCCAAGTTTTTGAAAGTCTACAGGGCAACTCTGCCACAGACCAAATAAATCAAGCTGCCATGGTTACTTTGCAGAAGGCTGGGGGATTTATATTTGAATTTCAGGAAGAGGGGCAAATCCATCACCCTGGAATGCTGCATCTACGGATTTTAAAGTTTGCTTGAATTATTATGGGGGGGGGAGCAGGGCAGTGGAAGGGGAGTTTGGAATAAAACCAAGGACTGGCAAAGGAAGAGCTCCAGGCTGAAGGACAGGGGCGCATTTATAAGCCATCAATAAGAACCATTAAGACCTGCGGCTTTCTCTTTGTTCTTTTTAAGAGGAAACACTTAACAATTTGTTGTTCTTTGTTGTACTTTTTTAATGAGCCAAGAGAACGTTGCTCTGTCCTCACAGCCTGGAGAGGAGGGCCGCAGGCTTTGTCTTTTGTATTTTTCATCTTTTCCATTTTCATGAAAGCTGACAAGAGCTTCCCCCCCACCCACCCACCACCACGATGGAAAGCCGATCTGCCCAGGCTGCCTTCAAAGAGCTCCAATTTAGAGCATCCCCAGCGACTTGGTTTCTAATCAGGCTTTGACTTCCCTGGTCGACCAATCGGAGACCCCCCTCCCAGGTCACTCTGGTTTCTATTGATTAGAGCGGGCT
Organism: Smutsia gigantea; assembly: GCA_032199065.1. Lineage (NCBI taxonomy): Eukaryota > Metazoa > Chordata > Mammalia > Pholidota > Manidae > Smutsia > Smutsia gigantea. The sequence continues at coordinate 12,316 of JAVSCE010012143.1, forward strand.
TGGAGCTGAGGGCCTGGACAGCCGGGCGGGGAGGGATGCCTCATAGGCCCAGTGGCGGTGGCCCAGCCCAGAGAAGGTATCTGAGGACTTGAATGACATCTCAGGGGACAGTATCAGGCTTCCAAATTCCTTTCATCCATCAGATGAGAGAACAAGCCATGGCTTTCAGTCGGACAGGGGCTGGGGCTTTCTCCTGGAGGGGACAGGCAGGCCACACAGATAAAGAGCTTCTCCTGTTCCTTGTAAACCGTTTCAGGCAGGAGTCGTCTGTCACTGACGGGGCGGTGGGGGGCAGGGAGGGACCTTTCAGCTCTGATTAAAGTAGCCAGTTCAGGGCCACAGAGGGGCTTTCGAAAGTCTCTCCAGCCCCTCTTTCCTGCTTACTTACTGGGCTTGCCCGCACCCGGGAGGGGGGCCGGCAGCTGGCCTTGAATTCCAGAGAAACCTGGTGGGGTCGGCCCCAGGGAGCTGCAGTCCTCCCGCAGGCCCCAGCTGCACATCCAGCCTCCAGGGGAGGGTGGTGCTCACTAAATCAACCCCAGCACATCCACCAAGCACTGGAAGGAAGCCCGCAAGGTGAGGGGCTGGGAAGAGGCAGGGACGTGACATCACGGCAGGAAGCGGGCACATCATGCAGGAAGTGGGGATACAGTGTGGCCGCAAGCAGGGGCGCAATGTAGCAGAGAAGCGGGGCCATCAGGACGCAGAGCAGGCAGGAGGCCTGGTGCCCAGAAAGCCCTGGAGAAATGCTAACACGCCATCCCATAGGGTCTGACAGTGTGACAGGTGGGAGGACCGTCGCTCTGGCCACTTGGTGCAAGGGACGTTTGCCCCCTCGGTACCTTCCTTACTAAGCGGGGTGTGGGCGTGGGCCTGTAGGGTCGTGGTTGAGGTTTGGGACCGTGGGAAGTCTGCTGGGTGGGTGTCACTAGGCTCTGGACAGCGTCCTGCCTCTGTCCAGATCCCACTTCCCACCGCAAAGCCACCTTGCGACCGGATCCCTCCTGCCTCTTGGCTTCTCACCAGAACCTCTGACCGACCCTGGCCTCCAGCCCCAACCTCTCCCAGGAAGCCCAGCGGGGCCAGCACCACCAGCCCCAGCCTCCCCCTCCGGGCACCGCCAGCACCATGAGGGATGCACATTGCTTGTAGGATTATTTCCTTTTAATAAAGACCCAAAAAAGTTTCCAAAGGCAAAATGACAGGCTGGTTAACTTTATATCCCAACTCCAAGAAGATACATTTTCCTCTTTGTAATGCACTAGTTAGCGGTTCCTGGCACATTCCATTAACTAATTTGAGATCGAATTATCAAATTTGCTCATTGCTGCTAGCGCTAATTTGAGACCTTACAATAAAGAACGGTTTGAGAGGCACATGAAAGGGTGCCACCCACGGCGGCTCAGAGCCGTCCCGAGCATCACAGCAAGGCTCGCAAAGGGTTCGGGGTAATTGCAGTCATGAGCCAGAGTTGATTGAAGAAAATTATACCCCAGTTTTTTACTACAAGTTTTTTTGTGTGTGGCTTTTCTTAAATTATGCGGTGAAATTCAATTACAAGGGAAGACACATATAGGACTTTTAATGACTGCATCAAGAGCATCCTTCGGACCTCTTTGTGCTCTGTCTTACCAGGATGTTACCTTGTGGCTTTCTCAGGCTTGTCCTGTTCTTGAGGAGTTTGGGTGTTGTGTGCATGTTTTGTTTTGTTGTTCTGTGTTTTTAAGAAAATTAACTGGTTCAAATTCACTTTTTTCCATGTCATTTTTCTTTTTCTATGATTTAAACCAGAAAATGTGGGAAAGGAAGCTTCAACACATCATATATATATACACACACATATAGGTACACACATACATACACATAAACACACACACTTATACATGCATATTGTACACACATACACACATATGCATATATGTGTACACATGTGCACACATACAGACACATACATGCCTACACATATGTACTCACATATAAATACATGCACACATATGTGCATACACAAACATGCAAACAATACCTGTACACACATACACACACGTATATGTACACACATACACACTTATACACAGACCTTCCAACTTGGGGTTCTTTGCTGAATCCTTGCCAGACAAACCCTCATGGCCTTGAATTTCCCGGTAGGCTGGGGCTTCTCTATAACCACAGTTCCAGATAGCAAGTAACAAAAGTAAATCTATAAATCCCAAGCATCCTTTGGATACTCACGGCTTGCCAAAACGCAATAGAGGGTGGTTTTCCCCACTTATTGAAAGATTGTAACAATAAAAAGCAATCAAAACGCAGAGGGAGCTCTGCCCACTCCCCTTGGGAAAATGCAACTGTGAATGAAAAGCCAGGCCTCCGAGCTCTGTAATTAATTCATTTACATTTTTAATGCTGAAAATGGCTACAAACATGGCGTGACATTGCAAGTGAGGACCCAGCGAGTCCTGCTCCAACTCCAACTGTCTGTCGGGGAGCCGGGAAGAGAATGTCCTCAGGAACCCGGGAGAGGGCACACCGGGAGTGGCATCCGGGGGGAATGAGGGCTGCTGCGGCCAGGCTCCAGCTGGCTCCGAAGGCCACCGTCCGGTCCTCCCGCCGCCCAGCAGGAGTCGGGGAGCATGTGGGGGCAGCTGGAGGAGGGTGTGGGTGTGTGGCTTTGTCAGGTCTGGAGTACAGGGCCCTGACCCTTCACCTGAAGGTCGTGGAAGAGATTTGTGGGGAGCAGTAAGGCTTGACATTTGAAGGGCAGCTTGAAAACAGTCCGTTTCCTTCTGCCTCGGGCATTTATTCCAGAGTCCAGCCTTCCCTGGCTTGGGAACACGGGCCTTTGGGGCAAGGGGTGGATGAGGCGGGATGAAGGGGCTGTGACCTGACTGCTTCTTCCAGCAGAGCTGAGGGAGAGGGCTGAGGCCACTGAACACGGCTGGGGGCAAGGGCACGGGGAGCCAGTGCGCGGAGCCCTCCTGGCTTCCTCCTGTTAGCGCCAGCACCCGCCAGCAAGATGCGGACCCCAGCACACCCTCCGAGGGCTTCTCTTGTTTGTTCTCCTTCCTGTCTGCCCAGTAGGGGAAACTGAGGCCCGGTTTGGGCCCTGAGAGGACGATAGCAGTGGCCTTCGCCGTGTGGGTACCAACTCTGTTCTCCAGGAACTCAGAGCGGAGGCGCTGCTCGTCCAGGGCCTTTCCTCTGCACCAGCCCAGCCCACCCACACCCACACCCACACCCACATAGCACTAGAAGCCGTTGTCCAGGGACAAAGATGTGCCCCTCCCCCGGGCTTTCAATGGCTTCCCCATGGAGCTTTGGTTTCTCTGCCCACACCTTCAGGAAGCCAAGGCTAGACCGGCCAGATTGAACTAATGGGCCTTCCAGCCTCCAGGCAGCACTGGTGAGGGCTGGGAGCAGCCATCGTCCTGGTCAGCGGGACATCTGCCAGCATGGCGGGTGACACCGAAGGCTGTACCTTGAGGGAGGTGCATGGGGCTGGCTGCAACGACCAGGTACTCCCTCTTGAGGGATCTACTTCCTCTTTCCTGGAGGCAGAGCTGCATGAAGTGTACACCTCCGCCCTCTGCTGTTAGCTGGCTGTACTGTAGCACCATGATAACACGCACAGGTGTGCAACGGAACAGAACACAAATCAGGCCCAAACAGGAAGATAACTCGCTGTCTGTTAAGGACCAAGCCCTACAGGTGTCTGAGAATTTGAGTGTGAGGTATTGGTTTCTGCAAGATCCAACTCAAAGGTAGATGGAGCTCTGTGTGTGTGCTCATACACATGCTCTTGTGGGGTGTCATGTGTGTTTGGGGGTGGGTCTCTGTAAAGGCCAAGGCAGGGACTGCCTCCAGGGGTAGCCACGGGAAGCAGGGCCTGTGCGCTGGCAGGGTACCCGCGTTCCTTGGAAGCAGCTCAGTGTCCAGGTGGCCCAGGCCACTGCTATTGCGATCTCAGGGCACAAAGTCTGCATCTGTCCGCTGTGCGCCTGAGCAGGGATGGGAGGACCTGCTCATCTGAGGGGCTCGCCACCCTTCCTGCAGAAGCTGCCCTCCGGCACTGCGCAAAGGTCCTCCTGAGATAAGACAAGTTCTTTGATCTCCTTTGATCCCGCCAAGGGCTTCTACCCAAGCTGGGTGACTCAGAGGCCCTGCCCACCCGCCCCAGTGGCTGTCGTTACAGGGAGAGCTTCCACGCTACGCCTGCTTGGCGGCCCTCCAGCCAGGCCCTCCTAGAGGAGTGGGGCCTGGGGAGGGCCACAGCTCAGAGGGGACGTGGCCAGCACACCTCCCAGCTCGCTGTGCCCACTGTCCCAGTCAGGCAGCCCTGCCTGAGAATCCAGGGAGACAGCACCTGCTTCCCCCAGGACACACTGTCATGGCGCTCAGAGGGATGGAGACCCGACACTGGTTTGCCCTCGTCACACACCATAGCAGGCAGCATGGGGGCCATGTGGGCAACACCATGGGGGCTTAGGGAAGCCAGAAGGGGAAAGGACTTGAGGGGGGAAGCATCCCGAAGCTGCCCTCAGTGGGCCTGCAAGGCCTGTGTGAATGCATGTATGCATGTGTGCGTGCACACACTGTGAGCGTTGGGGGAAAGTGGGGAGTGACTGGTGGCAGGGTGGGGCGGGGTGGTGGCGAGCGGGTGGCTGCGTGGTTTTCTGTAGCCCTGCTCTCACCAGCTGCCCCACAGCTCAGAGACGGGAGAGGGAGCCTGGGATAAACGGTCTGTTGATTGACTCAACTCACATCATTTTCTTCCCCTCAGGAGCCTATAAATCTCACGCTCCTTGTAAAAACAGAATTTAAAGACACTTGAGACTCCCCGGCACTGTGGGCTGTGGGCAGGACCCCGCTCAGCCTGGGGCCCCTGTGCACAGCACGCTGTGGCCTGCAGCCAGGGAGCCCTGGCGTGGCGTGGGCTCCATCCCGCTGTCCCAGACCTGGGGTGGCCCGGGGGTCTTGGGCAGCCGGAATCCCTCCTTCGGGTCCTGGCTTCCCCCCCAGACGCTACCCTACAGCTGGGTAGAGCGTCTTGCTACCTGGAAATCATCCCGCGAAGAACTCTTGTCTGTCTGTCTTCCATAGAGAACACCTGTGAGGACCGGCCACCCTACCAATTCCCTGGGGAAAAATGAGAGACCATTCCATCTTATTTTGCAAAGGGGGGGTTCACAGTGTCCTGGACTTTCTGCCTTTCCGGCTGTGGCTCTGTGAATTGGCTGTCCCCACCTTTCAGCCTCTTCTGAGAAATAGATGACACTTCAGGCTGCGGTTCTGAGGACGCGCCCGTGGGAGCCGCGTGTGGGGTGCTGGGCCTGTACGTAGGGGTGGTGCTCTGTGCCAGGCAGCCGTCGGCTCATCGGAAATCTCTCTCTGCCTCAACCCCTGGCTCCCGGTAGGGCCTGTGCTGGGCTGGCTTATTGGCGGGGGGACTCCGGGCATCACACAGGAAGCCATCTGTGGGTTGGTGAGCCTTGTGCACATGCCGTGTGCGTTTGGTGGGGAAGATGAGACGCTGTTCTTGTATTTCCCAACTTGGGGTTCCCTGAAGGTCTCTCTTGGGACCTAGCACCCAGGAGCATCAGGGACGCGCCCTGAGCAGCACCGTCCCTCGCCAGGGTCAGCAAACAGAGGGTGGGGAATGACCAAACACCACCATCCCCAAGGTGAAAGTCAGACTCCCCGGGCCTGGAAGAACCCAGGGAAGCATCCAGATGCTCTGCAGGGAGCAGGTGACACATCCAGACTTATGACCTTCATGGCAGAGCCAGGCACGAGGAGGGCTGGTCCGGGAGCTGGCAGAGCAGTGCCTGCCCCACACCAGGGAAGGGTGTCCCCTGCTCTCAGGAGGGGCTCTGTCTTGGAACCCCCAGGGGGGCCTGGGAGATGATCCGCTGAGGGAGAAGGGAGTTCATGCGGGCCCGGGGGATCCCAGCAGTTGCCAGTGGTCACCTGTGGACCTCATCGGGAAGCCCCGGCCCCCGCCATGGGGCTGGAAACCAAGCTCGCACAGCCATTAAAAGCACTGTCAAGGGCGTGCGGAGGCTCCCAGGAGGCCTGGCTTTCCAGCAGGACAGCTTGCCCTTAATCCGAGCAGTAAAAGCTGCAAGGCCTCATATCCCAGAACTTCATCAACAAAGAGGGCTTTTTCCCTGAGTATTTACAGCTTCTGGTGTGCGGATGACAATGTGACAGCTTATGTAATGATGTCAAAGAGGCCTTTTCAGCTTAGAGAG